>JACXGM010023810.1:0-16023 GCA_016801145.1 Umbra pygmaea
CCTCTTGCTTGAGGGTGTCAATGATGGCCTTCTGGACAGCAGTCAGGTCGGCAGTCTTACCCATGATTGCGGTTTTGAGTAATGAAACAGGCTGGGAGTTTTTAAAAGTCTCAGGAATCTTTTGCAGGTGTTTAGAGTTAATTAGTTGATTCAGATGATTAGGTTAATAGCTCGTTTAGAGACCCTTTTCATGATATGCAAATTCTTTGAGATAGGAATTTTGGGTTTTCATGAGCTGTATGCCAAAATCATCAGTATTAAAACAATAAATGACCTGAAATATTTCAGTTGGTGTGCAATAAATCTAAAATATATGAAAGTTTAATTTTTATCATTACATTATGGAAAATAATGAACTTTATCACAATATGCTATTTTCTTGAGAAGGACCTGTATATATTAGGGGAGTAGTTAACTACAAGTAGCGCCGCTACTAACTTAACTACATTTTTCAGTAGCTTGGCAGTAGCTCGGTTGCTTTTAAACAGAGTAGCTGTTCCAGTAACTAACTACTTTTTGCAGCAAGTAGCTGCGTAGCGTGAGCGAAAGCTACATTGTGTTTTGTCGAGCCTGTCATGAACGAAGCAGCGCAGCTTCTTCTTATTAGATTACAAAAAAAATGTGTGCATTATCGCCACCTGTTGTTTAATCACGCGTCTTGCGGCTTACGGTTCACTGACGTACAGAAGTGGGTTGAAAAATTAAGTTTGACATACCCATGCTATATTATTCATGATGGAGCAAGACATGGCAGCAGAATCGGAGGATGGAGAAACAACTAATTACCCATGGCCTTCTAATATATTCATGTTTCTCAAGGAAACGACAAGTGAAGCCTGACAGTGTGAGATATTTGAGCATTATGTGTAATAAAACAATTCTCTTTGAAATTATAATTGTATTGCGTTGTTTTAAACAGAAAATATTTTACTTAAAACATTCCTCAGACACTTATTCAGTTATTTATAATATACATTGTTCAAAAAAATCAAAGTAGTTTCATTGTAGCTAGCTACTTTTTGATAGTAAAAAAAAGTAGTTAACCACTTTTCAAAAAGGGTAGATTGACTGTAGTTTAACTACAATAACTTACAACTAGCTTGTAGCTTGTTAAACTGCAGTTTCAGAGTCGCTTCCTCAGAACTGTATATATTTTGTGGTTTGATTGGACAATGAGAATCTGAAGACTTAGTGGGCTTTTACCTCTTTATCTCAGACCCTATTTTCAACTGAATGTGTAGTACACTGCCACGCTGTCACGGTATCCCAGGGTGGAATACCGTTGCCCCATCCATCCATTTTCGTCCGCTTATCCGGGATCGGGTCGCGGGGGCAGCAGCTCCAGCAGGAATACCGTTGCCATGAACTGAAATATGGACACTGTGTATTATCATGCATTTATGTATATTATATATACTTAGTATTATTTGTATTGCCAGTGAATATGCATTGTTGATTTATGTTTGATTATGTATGTATTATGAAGTGTGGCGCCATCCCCTGTTCACCAGGAGCTAATACAGGTCATTATTGTATCAGCGTTTGTTTGATTCTAATTGCTAAGTACTTTCAGCCGGTGTCTATTTAGTGCTATATATGCTCCTAGGAACAAGGGACTGGGGGGTTCATTGATGATTGGTACAGTTTGGTTATTCTGGTGTTCGAGGGAGAAGGTTTGATTGTTGTTTTATGGATTATTATGCGTACTACTGGAAGTGTCCTTACCACTATTATTATGTCCCTTGCATGTGCAATTTGACATGAATCAACAGATAGCTAAACAGGAGGAGCTTGAAAGATGAATCAGGCACAGAAGTAAATTAAGAATGTCTTTACTTGAATGTGTTGAATATCATTGTCCGCTCCATTACAACGTGAAACTGAAATACACACTAACAGATTTTGCTTAAAAACATAAATGTTCTCTAATACATAAAGAGTGCAAATCAATAAAGCAAACTAAAAATATGATAAGGCAAGTAAAAAGTAGCCTGGAAAAATCCAGACCCAAATCCGGAGGAGATATGGGTCTGGCATCAAGTAATGAAAATGACCCAACTCGAGGGGCGGCACCAAGCATGCATTTGAAAATCTTAAGGTACGCAATTGGATAACACTACGACCAATCACCAGTAGCCCCTATGGCGGAGCTAACTGGTAGATAAAACTATTGCCGTATCAGGTCGCAAAACAGCAAAAACGTAATTTTATAAAAAAGGAACGATTCGAGCGCCGTCTTCTGTTCCTCTTTTAGTAAAAAGCCAAGTCTAACTCGTTCATTCTAGTGGCCAAAGTCGTTTTAAACAACTGGTGTTAATCCATAGCGACTATGTTTACTAATAACTTCAAGGTCGCAGCGCTGTCGTGTCGTCATCTGTTTAACTCACCTCTGTCACGCCTATATCAGATACACCGATGTGATTGGTGCAGCTCGGCTACAAGGGCATAGTTAATGAGCAGAATTA
Source organism: Umbra pygmaea (assembly GCA_016801145.1). Taxonomy (NCBI): domain Eukaryota; kingdom Metazoa; phylum Chordata; class Actinopteri; order Esociformes; family Umbridae; genus Umbra; species Umbra pygmaea. The sequence goes on from JACXGM010023810.1 coordinate 2,466, forward strand.
CTCGGTGCCAGAGTAACTTGCTGAGCAAATTCAAATTGTGCTCTCGCGAGAACTCTGGATTTCCAGGGTAAGTAAAAAGCTAAGCGGATGTGAAAATTAACTGCTTAATTTTAACAGCATCACAAATATGATTCATAACATGCTAAATTATCTTAAATAATTTCTTAGGAATTGAACAAATACACAACTTGCAAGCAAAGCATCTCTAAGGCTCAGCATGGGCAGAAGGCAGTGAATTGCAGTGCTTACAAAATGGTTTGCTGTTGATATTAACCAAAATGGCCAAATTGAAATATGACCTCAAGGTAACATGATTTCAATTGGCCAATATATAAAATACAAATAATTGCTATATAAATAGCCTGAATGTCCTTCATTGCTCCAAAAATAAGCAATAATTACATATAACATGACACTAAGTAATGTGTGCTATATAGTTTGAGTCAAGCATACACTCTGTATATGTGACGGGTGTGTAACGGCTCCGAACGCACCCTTGCTAGCAGCCCGCATGGCACTTCGCCTTGCCCCATACCGGGCTCGAATGTGTGGCCATCTGCTCCGCAACACTCAACACAGCCCTGCTTGCAACATACTAACTGAGTGAGCTATACAAAAGGTACCAATTGTATAACTCTTCGGCGACATTTCAAGCTTGCTGTGGAGTGAGATTACAGTACGTTCTCAACTCCGTTACATATAGCCTATTTGCGTCTATGCCGCGATAGAGCATAGTATGTTAGGTTATATACTCGTTGTGCATACTCGCTATTAGGGATGCGCACATTATTTTTTACGTATATATAGCCTATATTAGTTAAATCACGTGGCGCGTTGACACGCGCAACCAGAGCCTGGCGCTTCATTTTGAAAGGTGGGGAGATATAGGTAATGAGGAGCGAAATATACCGGCTGCCTGTTTTGCGTCTGCAACGTGTTCTTCATTTAAAATGACCCTTGAACATTTATGATGACTGTGATATTAACTTGCGCTTTTCATTTTTTCAACTTATAATGCTATCGTATTGGGAAGCATATATTATTTAATCGGATATAATTCATCATGCTCCTGATGCATTATAGCAGACAAAATAATGTTACCTTAAAAACAACACACACAGTGATTGACAACACGCACTTTATTTTCGGAGAGGACCGTAATGGTAATTTCAATTAAATGGGTGCGCTCGGCAGATATTTATCTTACGTTATCAACATTTTGTTTTGTGTTAATGAAATATAGCACTTATTTGCAGTAGGCCTCCTGTAAGCAACAACCTTGTTCCAGATTGTCACCGACTGTTTTCATTCTATAATTTGACAACTCGGTAAACACTGCATCAAGGCTACTTTCCTTTGATTGAAAACAGAAAGTGAAAAAGTCTACGACAAATTTTCTGCGACAATATTTTGGTTGGTGTGGACTTTACGCCAGTGTAATTTGGTGAAACCAAACATCGACACAGGTTTAGTATGAAACAAACTAGTTTCATCGTATCGTTTAGTGTGGACTTTGCACCCGAGTGAACTTATACGTAAAGCTGGTGCACCCGGCAGCTGTTGTTGATCTGTTCTGTATGCTGTTTAGACATTAAAACAAATCTGTGAAAAAAATTGTTTGTATATTTAACGGGTTACAGACACTCGTCAATAATTTTTTTTATTTAAAGCCAATTGAATCTTATAATCTTATCAGTTAACGGTTAATAATCGGTTAACGAGTTCCGGTTGTCGTTCAGGAAAATTACCCGAAATGAGCATCCATACTCGCTGTATAATTATAGACATCTGTCAGCTGTTTTTCATTCTCCCTTGGATCTTCATTAAACTACAACAATTATTCTTTTAGCTGGTCTCCCTTCCTCGCACTACGCCAACTGTGACATACGCCACTTTACTTACCAATTATCTGCACAGTTTATTCCTGTTTTTATTATTTTTATTCTGTGCTTCATTGTTGTGTAATTCATGTGTAACTTTGTCTTCTGCACCTCGGCGCTTTTATCTTGGCCAGGTCGCCGTTTCAAATGATAAATGGTTCTCAACATGCTTATTTGGTAAAATAAAGGTAAAATAAAAAATAATAATACTAATGCTGAGATTGTTGAGGGAAAAGTAAGTATTAATTTCAGCCCCACCATGAAGCACCATGCTTAGACTAACCAGTGTCTAATTACTGTAGTTAGAGTTCAGGTATAACTGCAAATTTTTAGACAAAAGATCATCACCCTTCACAAAAAAGGATACAAAAAGATAGCAAAGGCACTGAATCTTCCCAGAGACACTGTTGGAAGCATATGTAGTTTGCAAGTTTAAAGTGAAGGGAAAGGTGGTTACACTACCTAAATGTGGGAAGAAAATGGAAGCTATCATTGGCGACAACCAAATTTCTGAGACTGCAGGTTGTGAAAAACCCTTGAGTGACTGCAAAAACCTGCAGCAAGTCTTGGTGGCAACAGACACTGAGGTTTCAGTGAGCAGAGTAATCCTGGAATCACACCAGGCATGGCAAACTGGTTGCATTACAGAGGAAGTCCAGTCATTTAAACAGAAAGCAATCCGCATCGCTGCAGCAAATCTATCAGATCTGGCAAAATGTGGATGTGTCGCAAGAGTTTAAATTATCCATCTTGTGCAGTGCTTTGCCGTACGGCACCAGAACCAGAAGTTGATGTACCACCAAGGAAGAGCTAATATGTCACTTTCACCTATGGGTTTATGGGATTGCAAGAAAAGCTTTGACAGCTCATTAGATATATTTTGTCACACAAACTATTGTCAATGAATACTAAACTGAAAAAGCTCCTGTCAGTCGCTTTGCTGGAGGACAGTGGTATGCAACATGGTCCTCCATGTTGAAGATGCGAAAGATTGATTACGCTGTTGATTGCAGTGTACAAATGTGTCTGCGTGACGGTGCCATACGGTGATTTTTTTTGCCGTGTCTGGTGTGATTCCAGCATAAGGCTCATACTACACGCAGAAGGTTTCCATGCAAGAACTCCAAGAAATTCAAGAGAGTTCATCATGCCATCTGTGAGACAGCTGAAGCTTGGGTATCATTGGACCTTCCGACAGGATAATGATCCCAAGCATACCCTTAAATTCCACAAAGGCTTGGTTGCAGAAGAAGTCCTGGAAGATTCTACAGTGGCCATCACAGTCACCTGGCTTGAACCCCATAGAAAATCTCTGGTGGGGTGTGAAAAAGGCAGTTGCAGCACGCAAACCCAAGAATATGACTGAACTGGAGGCCACAGCAAGTCATAACAGAAAAAGGGTGCTCTTCTAAGTATTAAAGATGCTTTCCATGAAGGAGTTTAGATTATTTTGAGACTGAAGAAGTCATTATCATAATTTGGGGAATCCACTTGAAGCATTAGTTATTTAAGTTATTTGTTTGATATGTTCATTGCAAAAAGCAGAATATCTACATTTTGACAATAAACTGGACTGCAATCATTTTGATTGCAGCTGTATGTATAACTAAGGTGACATGCTCAGTAAAAACATTTTTTATGAGGATGGAAAAAAATTGTTACACAAACACTTGATAAATGTGTATTCGAAATATAATAAACACAGCAATTATAACTAACTCATCACATCCCTGCCACAAAAGAAATACAAATTCTAAAAGAGAAAGGAATTATTTACATGGTATTACCCATATATAAAATGTAATATTTATCATTTTCACTTTGTCAAAAGATTTTAAAATTCTCTTTCCTCCTTTCCCCATGCGACAATGATGAACAGTCTGGGAGCACTGGTTGGTTTGGCAATAGCAGCTGTGGTCTTGCTAGCCTTTGTTATTACCATCTGTGTCCTGTGCTACCTGTTCATCGCTACCAAACCCAGAAGCATGGACAACGGTCTTCCCCTCAGAGCACAAGGTATGTTTGACACTTATATGGCTACAGTATGAGCACAAAAGTTGGGATAATTTCTAATGAAATTGAGGCACTACTCAGAGATCTTTAATTTAATATTGTACCACTCCCTAAATGGAGGTTAAATCAGGATACCACAGCAGAGGTAGAGGGAGCATTGGGTGAACTTTATTTACTGTGCACAGACAGTTGGCCACTGTCTACACCCAAATTTCTAGCATAGGCCTAAACTCTGAATACACATGCTAGGAACACTCATGTCATAATAGGTTATCTCACAGATTATCTCTTAGCTCTCGTTCTTATGAAGTACACTCAGGTTGCTTTCACACCTGCCTAGTTTGGTCCATTAGGTCGTTTTCACATCTATAGTTCGGTGGACTCTGTGCGATTTCATCATTCGAATGAGACAAGTATTTCCCCTCCCTAAAGTAGTTCCTAACTACGGAGGAGAGCTAATCATTTTAACAGAAGGAAACACTATCTTACGGGGAACAGACTTAGAAAAAAAACAGGTCATTTCGAATTAAACCTGAGGCAAAACTATTACCAGAGTTTGTTTGTTTGATCCGCACCAGAGTTCGGATGAGCTTTCACACCAGCCCAAACCAACCAAACTATCTGACCAAATGCTCCAGTGTTAGTTTTAAACGGCCCAGAGAATTCCAGCTGGGGGATAAAGTCCTCCTATCAGTGCCCACCTCGGGTTGTATATTCTTAGCAACCTGCCACCTATATGGAGGCGGGACATGTGGGGCCAGTGAATTATCGATTTCCAGGGCACCGATGGGAAGAACAAACGTACCACATCAAGCTCCTTAAGCGATGGGAGGAACCACCTGCCTCTGTCAGTGCCCTCACCTGCACCAACCTCAATGCCATCACCACGGGAAGTGATTTGGCACCCCATCAGCACCAGGAACCTACCAGATTCCAGAGGCCCATTGCCAAGCCATGGAGGCAGAAGTCACCAAAATGTGTAATATGGATTTAATAGAGGAATCCAACAGCCCCTGGTCCAACACTGTCTTAGTCGTCCTAAAACCTGATGGCTCCCACTCTGCAATGACTTCCAGAGGCTGAATGGTGTGTCCAAATTCAATAGCTACCCAATGCCACAGGTGGATGAGGTAGTAGGATGACTGGATGATGAAGGGGTATTGGCAGGTCCCTTTGGCACCATGGCCAGGGAAAAACAGCTTTTAACCCACAGTGGCCACTGGCAATATCAAGTCCTACAATATCAAGTCCTACAATGCGACAGCATCAGTCGTACGCTGCCGCCTACCTGGACGACGTCATCATCCATGCCAGCACATAAAGGAACTGTGGCAGGCAGGTTTGTTGGCCAACCCAAATGCTTTTTTGGGCTCTCCTGGCCCTTTTTGACCACAGAAAGAACTGGAAACGTGCTTATTTTGAACCAGTTTTTCGTGTTTCAACACCAAAGAATCGGTTCTCAGCCAGGAAAACTTGTTTCAGAGCAGCACTAACTCTTTGCTGGTCTAGAACCGTTCTTTTACAAATTCTTGCTTATGTCAGGGGCTGGGGGAGGTGTTATTGTGACCAACAACATGACGGAAAGGTTGTGACCGCCATTGTTAAAAACTAGAAAGATAGTAGAAACATAGAACAAAGATTGAAGAAAGATTCTTCTGATTCCAATATAGGATTGCAAAGCCAGGAGAAACATTTGTAGAAAGACGATATAGTCCGCCATTGTAGTTGCAATGCTTGAAGTTGCCACTAGCGTTTCTGGGAAAAGCTAAGACATATGGCGAAATACACAGTCACATAACAACGTCATTCTCTGGGCTCTCTAGTATGTGGAAAATCAAAAAGGTCCTGAGAAGATTTGAAAGCTGAACCAACTATGAACCAGCACCAGTTCAGAACCAGAGCCAGCTTTGGTCGAAACAAGGTATCTTAGGCGCACTACCTGGGCCACCTCTTTTGCAGGTGGCTGGTCCAACCACATTTCCACAGGATCAACGCATAGTTTAGCTGGCCCTACCCCACAACGAAGACACAGGTACACTCATCCAGTTTGGCTGGATATTGCAGTCAGTTTATGCCTGATTTCCCCTCAGTTTCTGGCCCACTGTTTGATGCCACAAAAAGGGGTGAGTGGAGAGGCTCGTCTGGACAGCCGAGATGGAGACTGCATTCCAGCACCATTCCAGTTCCCTGACCACAGAGCCAGTGCTGTGCACCCTGGACTTTGATCGGCCATCCTCCTGCAGATGGACAACTCAGAGACGGGTGTAGGTACGGTGCTGTCCCAGGTCTGGAAGGGAAAGAAACACCCCATCTTCTTCATCAGCATTAAGGTCAACCCCGCAAAGGCCCAGTACGCAGCAGTGGAGAGGTTGGCGCTTGCCATACAGCCATATAGTGGGCCATTCAGGCGCTAGATTATGTTATTACCTCCTGGGGCAGCACTTCACCCTCATTACCGACCATGCCCCACTACACTGGATGGCAAAGGCAAAGGACACCACTGCCAGGGTGACCCAGTGGATCTTGACCCTTCAAGACTTTGCCTTTAAGGTAGGTCAATGGGCAGGCGTTCAGCACGGCAATGCTGATGGGATTTCCAGACTGCCATGTGCCCTTTGATGCCTGGGGGGGACTGTGCGTACTCATTAATGTCTCACTCATAATGCATTTGTTTATATATTAATGTCCTATATAAGTGTGTTAGAAATCCTAAAGTAAAAGCATATGTACATAAGTATTCTAAGCCTTTGACATGACTCTCAAAATTTAGCTCAGGTGCATCCTGTTTCCATTGATCAGATGAAGAGAAGTCCTTGCTGAAAACTTGCTCCAGTGCACTCTGGACCTCAGACTGGGGCAATGGTTCATCTTCCAACAGGACAACGACCCTAAGCACACAGCCAAGATAATAAAGGAGTGGCTACAAGACAACTCTGTGAATGTTCTTGAGTAGCCCAGTCAGAGTCCAGATTTGAGCTGAACATACTTGACCTGGCTTGAGCCGTGATAACATACTTGAGCCGGCTGCGGGCAATGAGCTCTTTGATCTTTGTTGTTTAGGGCCAGGTTGGTGCACCATCCACCTGTGGCTAGACTTCCTCCCTGTAGGCTGACTCATCATTGTGGCTGATCTGGTGTCACTTTGGTGTCATCTACAAATTTGGTGATGGTATTAGATGCATCTGCAGCCACACAGCCATGGGTGAATAGGGATAGGGGAGAGGGCTCAGCATGCAGCCTTGTGACACACTGGTGATTAGGGTCATGGTAGAGGAGGTGTGGTTGCCTAACCTAACTGACTGGGATCTGTTGGTCAAGACGACCAGGGTCCAGTTGCAGAGGGAGATGCTGATGTCATTGTGTTTGACCACCAGCTTGGCGAGGATGATGGTGTTGAATGCTGAACTGAAGTCAATGAACAGCATCCTCACAGGTGTTATTTTTGCCAGTGTAGTCAGTGAGTAAAAGGATACAATTAAATGCACTTATGAAATTAACTCATTAATATATTCCTTTTCCCCCTGGTGCAATGTACTGAGTTATGAGATGAAGAATTGCTTATTAAAAAGCGTAGAGAATGATCTTATTGATCTTATTTACCTCATAGATATTTAATATCTATAAATCTGACTCCATGTGATTATGTGTAAGCTAAGCAAGTTCAACCAGAGCCTAACAGGTGTGGACCTGGAATCCACTAGGTAGCTAGTCTAGACACTCCAAACCAAGCTAAAATATGTTCTGCGTTCTAGCTGTCTGTCCTTGCTAAGTACCTGCTACAGGCGACAATGACTGATTTTGCGTCAGCTTGCCCCTACGTGTGGATATGCTTCCCCGGAGCTAAATCGTATGATAGGGGCGCAGGAGTAAGGAATGCATACAAATGAGCTGAACTTTCTACTGAATTGCCAAAAAGATCACCTATTTGAGCCGGCTGCGGGCCAGCTGCAGAATAGTTTCGACTCAGGGAGAACACGTTAGGGAAACCAGGATAGCTTGCTAGCAAAGTGTGTGTGTGTGTGTCACAAATGAACAGAATACTAGTGTATGTAGTTAATAATATAACAATGAACTCCCAAAATCTCCACCAGAGAAATTCTAGGAATAACTGAGGAAGTCTCAGACAGAACCCGGTATAAAATCAAATACATTTAATTCCAGTTAAAGAGCATTAGGAATACAACGCTTCAACTGGACAATGAAATACAAATTACATACCCAAAAATAGTTCTGAAATCCTTTGGCCTAACAAAAACTACAATTATCCTAGCGATCTATAATAACACACAGCTACGGCAAATAAATTGCCCGGAGTATCGTTTACAATAAAAACTCAAATATGTTGACTAACAACAAAGTAATTTATCCTTTCCGCTCAGGTGCCTCCCACTCCACTTCCATTGCATACTAAATGGGGATCACTTCACAGGCCAGGGTTGGAACAAACAGAACACATTAACATGATTAGATTATGCGTCGACTTGGTGGCGCTACCCTGGTCGTAGCAAAAGAACTGAGTTTATAACATTTAAATATTCTTCACAGTGGGAAGCTAGCATTTGTCTCTCCTAGTCACTCTGTGGAGAAGTCATACCCTGTGCAACCTTTAGTACATGTCATAAAACCAAAAAATCTCGTTATGGGACGATCCAGCAAGCACCAAATGACATATTATGATGTACAGTATAATGTTGAGTTTTATCAGCTTCATCAGTTGAAAACCTGTTGTCTTTAATAGGACTGTGTGTTGAAGTGGGAGGTTTGACCCCCCTTCCATGCATCTTATTTCCCATATAAATCATTTTTGTTGAAAAAGGTGTGAGAGGAAGCCAGCTGTTGTATGAGTCATATTTGTTCCTGTAAACATTATTTCCACTACACCAGGTTAGTCAGGGCAGAGTGTAATGCAATGAAGATGGCATCCTCTGTTGACCTGTTCTGATGGTAAGCAATCTCCATCCAGACTTACCGTCCAGTGTGAGGTAGACAGGCTTTGAAATGAACCAGGACTAGTCTCTCGAAACTTCATAATTACGGGGGGTGAGAGCAACAGGGGGGTAGGTGTTCAGGCTTGTTGAAGCAAATTGTTTTGGTACCGGCATGATGGTTACTGTCTTAAATTATGTGGGGACAACTGACTGGTCCAGTGAAAACCCCTGCCAGCTGCCTGGCAAATGCCCTGAGCACATGGCCAGGGATGTCGTCAAAGCCACCAGACTTGCCTGCATTTACCTATTTAGCATTATGCATTATACAGTCATGGTCAAAGTTTTTTTAGAATGAAACAAGTATTGGTCTCCACAAAGTTTGTTGCTTTAGTGTTCTTAGATCTTTTTGTCAGTAGTTACTATTGTATACTGAAGTATAATTATAAGCATTCCATAATTGTCAATGGCTTTTATTGACAATTGCTTCTGCAAGGAGTCAATATGTGTAGGTTTATTTGCAAGGTTTTGACCCTTCTTTTTCAAGACCTTTGCAATCCGCCCTGGCATGCTCTCAATTAACTTTTGGGCCACATCCTGACTGATGGCAGCCCATTCATGCATGATTAATGCTTGGAGTTTGTCGGAATTTGTGGTTTTTGTTGTCTACCCGCCTGTTTAGGATTGACCACAAGTTCTCAATGGTGTTAAGATGTGGGGAGTTTCTTAGCCATGGACCCAAAATGTAGATGTCTTGTTCCCCGAGCCACTTAGTTATCACTTTTGCCTTATGCCAAGGTGCTCCATCACCAAACTGTTCTTGGATGGTTGGGAGAAGTTGGTCTCAGAGGATGTGTTGGTACCATTCTTTATTCATGACTGTGTTCTTTGGCAAAATTGTGAGTGAGCCCACTCCCTTGACTGAGAAGCAACCCCACACATGAATGGTCTCAGGATGCTTTACTGTTGGCATGATACAGGACGGATGGTAGTGCTCACCTTGTTTTTTCGGGACAAGGTGTTTTTCAGATGGCCCAAACAATCAGAAAGGGGATTCATCAGAGAAAATGACTTTACCCCAGTCCTTAGCAGTCCAATTCCCTGTACTTTTGTAGAATATCAGTCTGGGCCTGATGTTTTTCCACAGGAGAAGTTGCTTCTTTGCTACCCTTCTTGACACCTGGCTTTCCTCCAAAAGTCTTTGCCTCACTGTGCATGCAGATGCATTACACCTGCCTGCTGCCATTCCTGAGCAAGCTCTGCACTGGTGGTGCCCCAATCCTGCAGCTGAATCCACTTTACGAAATGGTCCCGGAGCTTCCTGGACATTCTTGGCCACCCTGACGCCTTCATCACAACAACCAAACCACTCTCCTTGAAGTTCTTTGTGATCCAACAAATGGTTGATTTAGGTGCAATCTTACTTACAGCAATAGCCTTGCCTGTGAAGCCCTTTTTGTGCAAAGCAATGATGATGGCACATGTTTCCTTGAAGGTAACCACGGTTGATACAGGAAGAACAATGATTTCAATCACCACCCTCCTTTTAAAGCTTCCAGTCTGTTATTCTAACTCAATCAACATGACAGAGTGATCTCCAGCCTTGTCCCCGTCAACACTCTTACCTGTGTTAGAGACAATCACTGATATGATGGCAGCTGGTCTTTTTGTCGCAGGGCTGAAATGTATTGGAAATGTTTTTTTGGGGGGATTAATCAAATTGTCCTGGCAAAGAGGGACTTGGGAATTCATCTGATCATTCTTCATGACATTCCGGAGTATATGCAAATTACAATCATCCACACTGAGGCAGCAGACTTTGTGGAAATATTTTTGACGTTCTCAAAACATTTGATCCTGACTGCACAATACGCTGCAGTCATCAAAATGGCTAGCTAGCAAGTTTTCTGAATGGTTTCTGAATGTTTACCACATCTTCAATTCTTTTCCCTATTTCTCAGTTATTTTTGTGTTCAATAATTATCCAAGTTAGCACTTGCTGCCACTCTGTATTTCTTGGCTACAGTGTAACACCTAGAGAGGAGACAGACTGAGTGGTAGCCAGTTCTCTTGTGGTGGAGATTATATGACATTACACATTGAAATAATCTAAATCAATCTAAATATTGACATGGCCAGTGACTCAATGAATACAGATGGGCCATTCTTTAGGCTGAATCTATGTCTGCAGCACAGGTGGACTTGGGCAGGATTTACTAGGTTAGCTGTGGGAAATAACATATATTAAATAACGTATATAAAAGTAATGTTCTCTATAAAAGTAATGTTCTCGCATTACTTTTATATACGTTTTTACTAGGGGTGGCACGGTTCTTGAAAAAACATCAGAACCGTTCGGTTCGCTTGTCTTGGTTCGGTGCGTGTGTGCGTTGCGTGGTTTGTCGGTACACTGCTAATGTGCACAAACCACTTACTGCCGTTGTGAACACTTTCAACACCTATGTTAAAAGACTTACCAGAAATGACAAGCGGGGCTGATTGGACAAACGTGTTTTGTGGGTCTGGCTGCTCCCGAATTTCAAAACAGACTGTAATGGCATCTCGTTCTGAATACATTGTCATAATCTACAAAAATAGTTAACCGAAACGTGTTTCTGAAATTATTATATATTTTTTTCAAGGGATCTCAGAGTTTAATCTGTTACACTATATCATATATTATCACCATAATCAAGAACAGGTAAAAATGTTGATTGAACAATTAGCTTCCTGTTAGCCAGGGAGAAGCGTGATTTATTTCATTTTTTTAAATACATTTATTTTTAAGATATGGTAACACTTTATTTTGAGAGTCCAAAAAGTGTAACCTAAGATACTGTGTCTGCAAATATATCAATGAATTTTTACAATTTTAACCCCCCCAACATAATCCCCAGCCCCATACAAATACATACAATAACAGGAGGAAAATACACTTGGTGGACTAGGAGTTGTTTCTTTTAAGGAAGAAATAGGCCATACAGTTGCTGAATCTTTCTTCATTTAGGATCGGTCAGTTTAAAAGATTTTCGGCAGATTTTGGGATCGAGCCGATCGCTCCTCAGCGGTGGAGTGTTGGAAGTCACGTCACGTTTATTTTGTAAGAGCTACACTGAAGTTGAATGTTTGATGAATATAATTTATTTCAATTGTTATTCTGTAAAATTTCAAATTCTGTTTGTGCATGATTACATGATATACAGTGGGTATAGAAAAGAATTACCCCCCTGTAAAATAATCACATTTTGTTGCTTTGCAGCCTGAAATGAAGACAGACACAGTTTTTGTTTCATTCAGCTGTATTTACTCAGTGCAACTTCTAACATCCAAGTGAAAGATATAACACCAACATGTCAGAATGTTTTTAATAAAAAAACATAATCACTGATTTGGAAAAAGGATCACCCCCTTGTTTCAGTATTTTGTTGAACCAACTTTTGCTTTAATTACATCCTTTAGTCTGTTGAGATATGTCTCCACTAACTTTGCACATCTAGACGTTGCAATATTTGACCACTCTTCTTTGCAGAACTGCTGAAGTTCAGTAAAATTTGATGGTGACCGTTTGTGGACTGCTGTCTTCAAGTCATTCCACAGATTTTCAATAGGATTTAAGTCTGGGCTCTGACTAGGCCATGCAAGGACATTTACCTTTTTCTCCTTCAACCATTGTGTGGTCAGTTTTGCTGTGTGCTTTTGGTCAAGCTGACCAGTTTCTTCCTGGCACTTTCATCCAGTTTGGATCAACGTCCTGACCCAGGGAGGGTCTGTGTTGTACCAAATACCTTCCACTTCTTAATGATGAACTTCTAGGCACTGATAATGCCTTTGAAATGTGTTTGGTATTCTTCTCCTGACTTGTGCCTGTCCACAACTTTATCCTGGATCTTTTGACAATGCCTTGCTACTCATAGTTGATTGTTGTCTTCAGTTGCACTACCAAGGCCTGAAATGCTTCAGGAAAAGCTTTTTTCATGCTGAGCTAATCAAAAGGACCACAGCTGATCACAGTTGAAAATGAATTGGCTTTTTAACTACACCTGGTTGGGTTTAGAAGTCATTTTTAGGAGGGGGGTGATTTTTTTTTTCAACTCAGTGATTCTGTTTTTTAATTTGTATTTTCTTTTTTCTGACAAGCTGGTATTATATCTTTCACTTGGATTTTATGAGTTGTACATACGGCTGAATGAAACAAAAACTGTGTCTGTCCGTTTTCATTTCAGGCTGCAGAGCAACAAAAATGTGATAATTATACAGGGGGGTGATTCTTTTCTATACCCACTTTAACTATATTTTAATAATGTATCCTAAATTGTGAAACATTAAGCTATATATCATATGCTGGAGTATATTTATGGAGTGTTAAGATTAAAAGAAAAAATAACAACAAGAACCGTACAGAAAACCGTGTGTAACAGGACTAACAATGTTTAAGATCAACCGTGAGACTCCGGTGCCAGTTTTGTCCCGTGAGGACAGTGTATTACTGTCAAAAGCAAATAAAAAGATCACTGACCTTAAAGAGGATATTCGGTGGCTATTGTTGTATATTTTTGATGCATTTAGTAATTAATTAATTACACTCAGAGACCTGGAGATTTGATAATTAGAGCAAATAAGACTTTATTCATTATAAAATCTGACTTCCCATCCTTAGCCCAGAATCGAAGTGCCCTCACAAGGATTCTCCCAAAATATATAGACATCATGACATCACTCAACAGAAACTCGATACTCATA
>JACXGM010023811.1:0-16015 GCA_016801145.1 Umbra pygmaea
TACATTCATTTTTCCTATCTCCAAAGTCCATTGGACTCACACGGTGACGTCAGCGTATGAAAATACCCCGCGAAATTTCAAATCTTGCTCTTACACTAGCCAGGCATGGGTAAAACATATCTCACTGTTCTACAAATGTCTGGGGGAAGCTACTAGCACCTCCAGATAGCTGTAGGGTGAAGTATCCCTTTAAGAGAGCAGCTGCTAAAATGCCATTACAAAGCATCAAACAGGTATTTCAAGCTGCTGGTGCCTCCCACGAACCTCAAGGTGTAGGATCCTACAGAGGCTTGAAGTTGTGCAAAAACCTATTATTCGGCCACACTTAACCAATGCACACAAGCAGAAATGGTTGCAGTCTTGTTTACTGATGAGTGCCGTGCAAACCTGGATGGTCCAGATGGATGGAGTAGTGGATGGTTGGTGGATGACCACCATGTCCCAATAAGGCTGCGACGTCAGCATGAGGGTGAGAGGCAGTTCTCATCAAAACAGCTTTGGGAGGCTATTCTGACATCCTGCAAAGAAGTTTAAGCAGAAACTCTCCATAAACTCACAAGTTCAATGAATGGAACAATTGTGAAGGTGATATCAAAGAAGGGGTCCAATGTTAACATGTAACTTGCCCTGTTAAGATGTGTTTGATTGAAATAGCTTTTGAATTCAGTAAATATGACCTCCTATTGCTGAAAATTCAACAAATGGCCATATTCCGTTATTTACAACCTATGAAATGTTTTGAAACTGTTGTGCATAATAACTTGGAACAGTCATTTTGAGTTTTTTTTAAATACTGTTTTCATTGGGTGGTTTGTTCAATGAAATCCGACATATATCCTAACGGTTGGTGACCTTAAATTATACCGATTATAATTTGCATCGACTATTTGGGTAAATCAGTGTAAAATATCATTACCATAATAATTTGGAACACGGTGTACATAGTAAGATAGTGAATACATATTTTTTCTATTCACAACATGTAATCGCAGTTATGAATAACAATAATCCTGAGTGATGAGCCTGGCACACAATACCAAAACCCCCTAAACCATTAAGCAAGTATACCAATAACACTAACCATAACCATAACCTGTTGCTCCCTAAACTAAACCACTCAACCAATGAGCAATCCTCATCTAACAGCAATGGCAAAATGAAAACTACTCATATTGTACATGGTTATCCATACTTCATGTTATCCATTCATCATTATCCATGATGATGCCAGTAACTTCAAATGATGCCTTCAACAAATAATGTATTCTCATGCAATCGTGGCTGGACAGCAATATGAATGAAAATCTTACACTACAGAATCCATGAATTGACTCTGAAGTTGTCGGTTCCATCTATCCTAAGTTGCAGGATAACCAGACCAACCCACCCCTAACCGACGGATCAATCGGAAGTCCGCTTGGCCCTGATTTAAGCCCTGGGATACATTAATAGAAACATGGTCAGCTCAGTAGATAAATTCACAAACAGCCGAGCTCTACGTATATTTTCAATAATACAAATATTGCAACCCATCACCACAACATAATGACTACTCCAAGATGCCTCCTATTCAGAGTGATGTAACGCCTGTGGGCGACAGTTTGACACCTCATGCTCTTCAGAGTCGACTCATACATTGATCACAATGAGTAGAGGCAGTGCAGGTGCAGAAGGAGCGTGGCATAGACAGCCAAGGAGACATTCCACCAGTTGGCTCAGTCATGATGAGAACCAGTAGTGTGCCGTGTGTTTCCCGGTGTCAATGATGGCCAGAAGGTCACCAGACGTGTCTCACGGTATACACCATAGATATTCAGACAGGAAAATCTAAGTATTAAAAGATATCAATATGAGAAATGAAACCAGGGAGTCCTACACCATTTTATCCATTGTTTGACTTCACTCAATTATCCCTTTAGACCATGTAGCAATGCTTACACTCCCAACCAATCAGTAATTAAAACAGAATGTAGAAAGGGAATTCCGAAAAGTGTATTTCTGTTCACATGAACCAGCAATAAACCATGCAATTATTAAAAAAATAAATTATAAAAACACTTATGCATCCACCTAAATAATAGCCAGACGTAATCCCCTAACCACACTACAATACTTACGCCTCTGTTGAAAAGTCTGAAGTAAAGGCCGCACTAAATGCAGGACAACACATGGTCGACCATTACACAGTAAAGAAATACATTTTTAAAAAGTGTACATAGTAGCCAATAACCCACATGAACATATGCAATAATAAGACACAAAACACCAGAGTTATCGCAAATGTCCATAATTAAAACCTGGGACCCAGAAGTACTTCACAAGCCACCTTTTCAACACACCCAATTAGTTTGGATTTTAAGAAGTTAGGCAACATTGATAATACAAATACCTGTGCAGCATAGGGAATGGCCATAATCAAACTAACGCGACATGCAAAGTACAGCCATCACAAGAATTTGAAAAATGACTACGGAAAACACACTCCATTATTGTGTTACACAGTCAGTGTATCACACTTCACCAGAATCAGCAGATAAAATCCAGCCGCAACTCCAAACTACTTTGTAACTTCAATTCCGTATCCATCCAGCCATTATGGAAACAGTGAAAATGTTTACTCCAAGCACTTGATGAGAATGACAGACCTACAGGGAAAACGACCCTATATTTTCCCCCACAACAATACCGTCTGAGCCTGACCCAACAGTATTGTGCACTGAAGCAAAAAAGAAGGCTTCCACAAGTAAGCCCACTAACGTCTTAAATATGCTGCGTAATTACCATGTGACTGGCTTATAGGCATGAATCTATCAGCTGATTAGGGCAGACACTTCTCACTCAGTTTTCCTGGCAGAACAAACTGCACAAATCATGTGTACTGTATGTATGCCAAGTTTCCATAGTCACTATCATACATGTGATTCTGAGACTGGAAACTGATTGAGAATAGTATGTTATACCGAGAGAAAGGGAAAAATAAAATGTTATTCCAAGAGAAAGGAAGCAGAAATTAATTACAGATATGTCTTTACTCGTATTAACAAGAAAGTCAGAATATATTAACAATAGGGATGGGCGATTCATGAACAATTCATTATTTTTGAACGAATCTGTTGAAAGACCATTACGTACGATTCATGCTAGATCGTTCATTTCGTTCTTTTTTGCCCAGGTGCATTACTTTTATGATCTAGTATACTGCTTGCTACTAGTCAAGGAGTAAGGCTTAGACCCGGAAGTTGAAGCAGCCCTTGCTGGATTCTGATACTAACTGGCTAACACCTTACGTTAGCATTCCATTCATTTTAAGGGTCACTTTGACAGCGGCTAAATTTACATCCGAAGCATGTAAAGACTCTATTTGTCCATTGTTAATTTCTAAAGAAACAGGACAATGTATAAAAAGTTCCATTACCTTGTATCTCAAGTTATGGCCTCGTAGCAGCCGTTTTAGTGAAAATATTCTAACTATTGTGTCATAACCATGCAATTTACAGCAGAGAAATTACAGTATAATCCAGGAGAAGATTGCAGGCAATCGGGGGGACGTGGAGGCATACAGTCAAAATGAAAGAAAATAATTATTCAGAATACTTACCAAAATTTGCAACTCCTACTCATGGACAACTCCTTCTCATGCTCTCCTTTCTCTATTTCAGATTTCTCTTAGCACAGCTATAATAAGAATTACAACTTTCAGAGACGTTGCTCACGTCAAATCTACATTGTCACGCTCAGCTTGAGGCTGCACAGTACGCTCGACTTCCACCGAAGAAGTGCTTCTGATTGGCTTCACTTGCTCTTCTTAGGAATGAATGGCGTCAGTTAGTCCATTCAAATACTGTCACTGGTACTAGTACCTGAATCGTTCATTTCGTTCTTTTTGGTACAGGCGCATTACTTCTATGATCCAGTATACTGCTCGGTACTGTACTGAATTGTTCATATCATTCTTTTTGGGGCAGTCACATTACTCTATTATTTAGTACGATTTTGTTTTTGGAATTTGCACATGCTTGCTCATCACTGTAGACTGAGAGACTGAAGACTCACAGAATTGTACCACTTAACTAGTCCACCCAAATTATAAATGATACAAATGGACCTTTATCATAGCTTACATATGGATCTGTCTGTTGATCCTATTATAGGATTATGTACAAAATAAATATTTTAAGATTTATGTTAATTGTTATTCTTTCGAAGTCATATGACGCTGGATTTTTTAAATAATGGGTTAACCACACACGTCTCCGTATTACTGCTTGGCAACTGAACATCTTTGTTATAATTAATTGATTATTTACTATACAGTTGTTAAATTTTGCCTGTGCACACTGCCTCGAATGAACAAACGTTTGAATAATATAACACCCCAGCCTGCGGGATGGAAGTGAACACACACTGACGGCTACATTAATTTTTTTGCCTCAAATGTAAAACTTTCTCCCAGACATCGTATGAGATTAGATAATTATCTCAAATGTTTTTGGATTTGCGCAGGTGCATTACTTCTATGATCCAGTATTTGCTTAATTAATTTCATTCTTTTCTTGTTTTTTGCAAAGGCTTATATTTCTATGATCCAGGATACTGGTTCTTTTCATTAATTTCGATCTGCACATGCGCAATCGAACAATACGAATCAAAATGATTCGTTCATTCGAATGAACGAGAACCAAAATTAGAAGTCAGTAAAAAACGTTTTACTTCTCATCACTAACAATAACAACTGGCACGGTTGAATGAGAACATTAGACTAAGATGCAAGATCTATCTCTACTGTAAGATCTTTGACATGACCATAATACAGGCAGTGCAACTCAACACAAAGTGGTCTCTAGCAGACCACATGAAACAGAACAGTCTTCCCACTTATGTTTGGCACACAAACCACATAACCCTAGCCCCCACACAATTAGTATAGAAAACACAGCACACAAAAATGAACGTGGGCCAATAACAATTCTCTAACTTTTCTATTCTAAGCAGTTACTAAAAACACAAACTACAACAGCTGGGATGCCAATAATTAAGAATTCTGGATGGCTCTCTCGCAGCCACTAAAAAATAATGTTGAACAGTAGTGATGGGCAAACAAACATTCATTGATGTTCTTTTAGCAGCAGGATATACTGCTAGCAGAACTATTTTCAAAATAAAAGCCACATTGAAATTAACACATTGCAAGGCATTCTAACTATGACCTTTATTTTGAAAAAGAAAATCCTGAGTGCTAGCATATTTTGCTGCTATAAGAACTGCAATGAAGGTTTGTATGCTCATCACTAGTGAAAAGTAACACCAACTTGTAATGAAACATATAAAAGGGATGATGATATTAGGTACACAGCAGAGTGGAGGTAGGGTGCATTGGATAGTGTTGCCCCAGGTCACCGGGATGGGGCGTTCAGGTCAGTAGCCTCGGTATGCTTGCGCAACCGAAATCTGGCGACGAAGGTGTCGACAGGAATAAAAATATTATTGCATTTACATTGTTATTTACCCATGTACTATATTTACCATGTGATATAAATTGTAAGGGGGGGGGTGAGCTAAAAAGTTTGGGAACCCCTGTTTTAGGGGAGGAGTAACATGTCAATGGGTAACATTGTTAACAATAGTAGCACAGAATGTGTCAATTTTAATCAATCTATTTAAAAAATATATATGGATATCTAATCCATTTGTCATTGTCAGAAATATAATAATATTTAAAAAACATAACTAGTAACCACTTTTTATTTTCCTGGGCTACCAAAAAGTGTTTTATCCTTTTACATTGTCACACATGCAAGTAATACACATAGATGTTTATATTGTATCCAAGTGAAAAGATGGTTTCCTAATCACTTATAACATTCAAATAACTCTCAGATATGAGATCTTTTTCATAGTAACAATTCTTTTAATGTAAGTATGCACCCACAGATCTACTAAAGTAACATAAAGTGATAAGATATCTACTGTAATGCCTTACATTATAGATTTTGGTATTCTAATGATACCAAATATTTTGATTACCAAAGGATCATTACCTAATAAAAGGTTTTAGTCAAAATTACTCACTTTGGCTGGTGCAGGGATCCAAAAAAGCCAGGCACTGCTATTGTTGACAGGACTGACACCAGTGGGATGTTGGGTGTTACAAAGCTTCATCTGCAGAAGGATTAAAAGGATTACATTGTATTAGTCATCAATTGCACACCAGATCCAACCAAAATGTAACTTCCATGTTTAAACCAACCCAGAGGATAATGGGCACTCAGGTAGAAATGTGGGCTTACTGCCTTGCTCACTGGCAAAATGGTAGATTTGTTTTTTCACCTTGGGAAAACTAAAGAAGGAAAAGGGATTGAAAAATAGAGCATTCATAAAGTATGCTTAAAAGACTGTGTTAAAATGAGCTTGTAAAAAACCAACAACATTGAAAATGATGCATGATATAAATAAGGAAGTGTAGGTGTCTGCTTCAGATTGTACCTGAGCAATAGATCAACACAGTGGTCCCTGAATGTGTTACTATTATTGAAATTGGAAAGATCAGCTGAGTTAATATAGTCATAACCAGGCATGGTAATCTCATCTAGAAGTGTTGTTTTGTTCATATTTAGTACCTCATTTTATCTGGGTTGGGATCATTTATCTCTGATCCATCACCATGTCCTCCCTCTCAATTTGTACCTCAGTGGGATATGAGATGAAATACCTATCCCTTTCTCACCTACAAAATCATACAGGTTATACACCTGTTTACATGTGTGAAAATGTAATATAAACACCCTGTATGTCACCTTATTGCTCAGTTTATCTTCATATTTGTTCTAAGCTAATATCACACATCATCTCTATCAGCCTATTTAACATGCTCAACCTCCTGTTCTTGGTTTGACTCATAATCAGAATATACTTTCCTACAATATTTAAGATATATACATAATATTCTCACTACTTGTGAGATTTGGAGTGAGGATTGTGTCTCTGGCTATAGTCTACATATGCTACATTAAGTGTATGGTTCAAATCCAGAATACTGATTGGCTAATAGCTGTGGTATAACAAATTGTATAGCATTTGCCAGATTATTTTAATTTGTCTATTTTGCTTTGTGTGTTCTCTGGCCTTTCCCTTGAATAAGGATGACTGAAGGAGTTTAGCATTTGTGTCACCTCATATTACCTTAGTTCCCAAAACAATTATATTTGTAATATTCATCAATTGCATTTTGTTTGTTCATAATATATTCAAGGTGCTAGTTATTGTGAGGACACTGCATTTATGTAATCTTCTTAAAAAGACAGCAACAAATAAAACATAAATTTACCAAATTTCAGAAGTAAAAAAATTTAATCATCTCAGTGGCGCTACATAACTTGTAAGAGCAACTGATTGGCTGTCACTCTATATTACTGCATCCCTTAACCTATCTTGGTCATAGAGTTGACACTACTGGCAATATCAAAGCACTTAGCACTTGCAAATCACAAGATGATCCTTCAACTGAGATTTCAGTCCTCCTATAGTCAGTGCTTGTCACATTTTTAAGGTGACTTTGGTCAGACAGACCCATATATATTTTTTTTCTTTTGGGGGTGTATTTAAATTTTTATTTTAAATTACAGAACTGCAGCAATAAGGGGTCATAAAGAGGAAGGGCATGGAAGGGCTTAATCCCCAGTTTCTGGGCCGAAACCCAATCCAGAGCTGCGAGCACAGGCTGCTACGCCAAGCCCTGGCTATTGAAAATAAAATTTTGAGTTAAGTAAACATATTTTGTACAAAAAATATGCTAGGTACTCATGAACGTCATTACTTTGCGACCACATTTTAAATATGATATACAGTGGCTATAGAAAAGAATCTCCTCCCTGTAAAATTCTCTCATTTTGTTGCTTTGCAGCCTGAAATGAAGACAGACACAGTTTTTGTTTCATTCAGCTGTATTTACTCAGTGCAACTTCTAACATCCAAGTGAAAGATAACACCAAATGTCAGAAAACAAAACCCCCAAAAATAAATATTCACTGAGTTGGAAAAAGGATCACCCCCTTGTTTCAGTATTTTGTTGAACTACCTTTTGCTTTAATTACAGCCTGTAGTCTGTTGGGATATGTCTCTACTAACTTTGCACGTCTAGACGTTGCACTATTTGACCTCTATTCTTTGCAGAACTGCTCAAGTTCAGTTAAATTTGATGGTGATCATTTGTGGACTGCTGCCGTCCTGATTATTTTCACGCCAACCCTATTTTAACACACCTGATTCTAATAATTAGCTGTTTGTTAGGCTTAATGAGGCTCCATTATGTGTGGTTAGAGTGAAAACCTACAGGCTCTCCAGGACCAGGATTGGAGACCCCTGTATTAGGCCATGCAAGGACATTCACCTTTTTCTACTTCAACCACTGTGTGGTCAGTTTTGCTCTGTGCTTTGTGTCATTGTTATGTTGGAAGGTAAATCTTCTTCCCATTGACAACTTTCTGGCAGGGAGCAGCAGGTTTTCCTCAAGAATCTGACAGTGTTTTGCCCCATCAATTTTTCCTTCTATCCTTACAAGTGCTCCAGTCCCTGCTGCAGAGAAACAACCCCATAACATGATATTACCACTTTACTGTAAGAATGGTGTTATTTAGATGGTGAGTTGTATTGGATTTTCACCATTCCGCTTGGCATTGAGGCCATTCAATAAAATTTTAGTCTCATCTGACCATAACACATTTTCCACGTGGCCTTAGAATCATCAAGGTGCATTTTGGCAAAGTTCAGTCATGATTGCATAGGGCCTGTCTTGAAGAGTGGCTTTTTTTGTTGCAAAACCCCCATACAAACCACATTTGTGGAGAATTTGTGATATTGTTGTCACATGCACACAATGACCACTCTTTGTCATGAATTCCTGCAACTGCTTCAGAGTTGCTGTAGGCCTCTTGGTAGACTCTCTGACCAGTTTCCTCCTGGCTCTTTCATCCAGTTTGGAGCAACGTCCTGACCCAGGGAGGGTCTGTGTTGTACCAAATACCTTCCACTTCTTAATAATGGAATTCACTGTGCTTCTAGGCACCTTTTATTTTTTTGTATCCATCTCCTGACTTGTGCCTGTCCACAACTTTATTTCGTAGATCTTTTGACAATGCCTTGCCACCCATAGTTGATTGCAGGCATGGCGTCATGGGTGGTAATATATTTTAATTTTGTCAAGAATGATTAAATATCGGCAAATGGTTTCAAAATTTGTGCTAAAATAGTCTAAATGTTTAGTTTTTAAAACAATTTTAAGAAGCTGGTTGTCTATTTTGATGTTTCTGCCCATTTTCAGGAGACAGTGAGGTTCGGGATTGGATACCTTGTCTGATTTAACAGCAAAGTTTCTGAGTTGTTAAGGGTAAGGCTTAGATCGAATTAACAGCAAGGTTTCTGAGTGGTTAAGGTTAGGGTAAGAGTTTGGGTAAGGCTTAGATCAAATTAACAGCAAGGATTTGGACAACTTCAAGTTATGCCCAACTTCACATTATGCCCCCTTCAAGTTACGCCCCTCTCTTGCAGTCCACAGACAGACCCGTCTCAGACTTGCTGCGGGTGTCGGAGTTCAAGTACCTGGGTGTGTGGTTGACGTGGAGGGTTCATGTGAAGTATATAGGTGTGAGGTGTAGGAGGGCGTTGAATCTCATGCAGGTGGTGGTGATTGGGGAGCACAGCGACACACTTTGTTATGTATGTATCAGGCATTGATTAGGTCACTTTTAGATTGTGGTTGTTTTGTGTATGGTTCTGCTGCTAAATCAGTCCTAAAGGTCCTGGATGTGTTTCAAGCTGCGGCTTTGAGGTTATGTTTGGGGGCCTTTAGGACCTCACTGGTGGAGGGTTTGCAAGTAAAGGCAGGGGAGATGCCATTGGGTATGCGGCGGGATAAACTTGCACTGGCTTACTGGGCACGTCTGAAGGGTAGTGTGGAGGGTCATTCGGCGGTGGTGGCTGTGGTGATTGCTGGGAGCGTGTATTAGGTAAGATAGAGGTGTTTGGGTGGGTGACTGAGAAGTTGGTGGAAGATTATGGGTTAAATGAGGTGGTGGTGGGGCCTACGGTGGCTTGGGGGTGTGTGCCACATTGGTTGTTTCCGGTTCCTTGGGTGGATCTGAGTTTGTTGGAGGGGTATGTTGGGCTGGGTTTTTATAAGTTTGTGCAGCTGTACACGGATGGGTCTGAGGATCCATTTACTGGGCGGGTTGGTGTGGGTGTGTATGTTTATTTATTTTATTTTATTTAACCTTTATTTAACCAGGTGGGCACGTTGAGAACAAATTCTCATTTAAAACGGCGACCTGGCCAAGATAAAGCAAAGGTGCAAGTACAGACAGAGTTACACATGAATACAAATACACAAGAATAACATAAAGGGTAGGGTAAGGGAGAAAGATAGAAAAGTGCAGTTGAATGTGCAGTTGAATGCAGTTGAATGCAGTGAACAGAGTAGCAGGCAAATACAATGTAATAAGTTAACACTAGTATAACAGTGCAAATGGTAACTGTGCAAATAACAAATAACAATAATGTAATTAAACTAAAATAATGTTCAAGTCCGAATATACACAAAGGTGCTTATTTGGTAAATATAGACAAAGGTGCTTATTTGGTAAATATAGACAAAGGTGCTTATTTGGATAATACTAAAGTAACGGATCAGATAGGGAAAGGTAGTGTACGTGTGAGGGGGGGATGTGCCAGAATTTAATGTGCAGGTGGTCCAGAGAGTCACGGACCAGGTGTCAGTGTACACAGCAGAGATGGTAACGGTGATTCTTGGGTTGAGGTGGGTGGAGGAGGTGGCTTCAGAGAGTGGTGAAGTCAGCAGAGCGCATCATAGGCTGCTGTCTGCCCTCTGTGCAAGGCATCTACCACAAGCGATGCCATCCAGGCCTTGACCTTTTCTCGCTGCTGCCGTCTGGTAGACGTTACCGGAGCATCAAGGCACGGACTACCAGACTCAAAAACTGTTCCTTTCCCTAGGCCATTCGGCTGCTCAACAAGGAACATTGTCACTGAGCACAAACCATCTGTTGAGCACTACTATTCTCTGGTCACTTTATGCACTCTTTATCTGATGGAGCAGTATTCAAATGCATCTTGTAAATTTTCCCTGCCATAGCTATAACATTTATTACCTCTGCTGTTGTACATATTATGGATCACTGCTCAGTACATAGTGTATTATTATTATTATTATTGTTTTTTTAATTCTTTATATTGTTTTAACCTTTTAAGCCCACTGCATAGATGTGTCGAGCCATGTCCAAAAGAATTTCTCTGCATAGGATGATGTGATGATATTCAATGCATATGACAAATAAATGACTTTGACTTGACTTTGGAGGTGAGGCCTATGAGGGTGGTAGTGTGTTCTGACTCGGCAGCGGTTTTGGGAGCATCCGGTCTAGTAGGTCAGATAGTGGTGATGTGTTGGTGGAACTGATGGTGTTGTTGTTCTGGTTAAAAAGTATGGAGGTGGAGGTTGTTGAGTGCCGGCTCATGTGGGGGTGGAGGGTAACGAAGTGGCATATAGGTTGGGTAAGAGTTTATGTAGGAAAGAGAGGGTTAGTGTGGAGGTACCGTTGGGCCGGGGGGAATTTAAATTTTTGCTACGGGGGAGGGGAGTGGACTGTTGACAGGGAAAGTGGGATGGTAGCAGGAAGGGGAGAGGGTATTATGAGGTGCAGCACACAGTACGGTAGAGACAGGGTCTATGTAGGTTGAGGTTAGGGCACACAGGGTTAATTTCATCGTTTAAGGTGGTGGGTAGGCAAGAGACAGGTTTGTGTGATGGGTGTGGAGGAAACGGTGGAACACGTGTTGTTGTATTGTGGGAAGTATGATGTTGAATTGTTGTATGTGAAGGTTATGGGGGAGGGTAGGAAGTAGGATATGGGGGTTTATTGGGGGGTGGGAGAGCTGTATTTAGTTGGGTGGTGTCAAGGGCTGTATTTAAATGTCTTAGGGTGACTGGTTAAGCTAGGAGAATTTGAATTGGGTGGGCCGTGTTCCGCCTCACACTCCGGTACAGTAGGTGGTAGTATATGCACCATTAAGTCGGTTGTGATCTGCCATAAATCATAGAAGAAAAAGAAGAAGAAGAAGAAGAAGAAGAAGAAGAAGAAGAAGAAGAAGAAGAATGCAGCCCTGGGGTCTCATTTTTAAAACTTTGCGGTGAATTTGCGTCAGAAGTGGCGTACGGAAATATAGGACGTGCGTACGCAAAGAAATATTCAGATTTATAAAACCATGCCCACGCACGTCCTACGCCGTTTTCCCTTTATAAATAACAGTCAACTCTAAACATGGCGCAGCTTTTGCGGCTGCATGTCACGCGTATAATTGCCCATAAATAGTTGATGAAACGCCCTGAAATTAATATTAATTGATTGAGAAATCATGGCAAACACAGAGAGGAAAACCAAAAAAAGAAACTTCACTCAATGTGAAGTAGAAATTATTGTTGGCTAGGTGGAAAAGAGGAGGAAAATGTTGTTTGGAGGGCACAGTGTGGCCATTACTAATGCCAAAAAGGTATTGGAGTGGCAAAAGTTTGCAGACACTGTGAATGCTGCAGCCTGAGAGTCTGACCATGGCAGAAATAAAAGTGGTCAGACATTTTTTGGTCGATGCCAAAAAGCGTCTAGCACTTAATTGCGAAAGTCTGCCATGGTTGGGGGAAGATTAGTTAAATTAGTGAGCAACATGTCTGCATCATAAATTATTTGGACATTGATGGAATGAAAATGCTTACGATTAATGACATGTTGCCCCTTATGGCAACATGAGTGCAGTCAATAGGACTGATACATTTGGGAAACCGGACATATAGCTGCAAATTGTGCTTTTGGGTTTGCCTGTTCACCCGCGGTGTACATAAACATAATGTTGGCTAATTATACAACAAGCCTATTATACCTAACACGTCTGGCATAACCCGGCTAAGGTTTGGCTGAGATAACCCTGACCTGTCAGCCAATTCCCTCTGGAAAGTGCCAGTCGCCAGAAATCCTGTTATTATGAAAGGCGCCACTAAATAAAATGCACTATTAGGCTATTATTATTATCTTCTAACAGCGCAAAATCAGCCATTATCTAATTGTAGATGGGAAATAGTTCTGCGTAAATGGAATTTTTTTGCACCTTTCAAAACATGCGTCACAATGGAACACATTTAAAAAATGAAACAAGAACTAAACGCATATAAATTAACATTATGAATCTGTAGCTGATGACGACATATACTATGAAAACTACTTTATCCAATGGTCCATAATGATTATCTATCTATCTATCTATCTATCTATCTATCTATCTATCTATCTATCTATCTATCTACACTCACCTAAAGGATTATTAGGAACCCAATACTAATACTGTGTTTGTCCCCCTTTCGCCTTAAGAACTGCCTTAATTCTACGTGGCATTGATTCAACAAGGTGCTGAAAGAATTCTTTAGAAATGTTGGCCCATATTTATAGGATAGGATCTTGCAGTTGATGGAAATTTGTGGGATGCACATCCAGGGCACAAAGCTCCCGTTCCACCACATCCCAAAGATGCTCTATTGGGTTGAGATCTGGTGACTGTTTTAGTACAGTAAACTCATTATCATGTTCAAGAAACCAATTTGAAATGATTCGAGCTTTGTGACATGGTGCATTATCCTGCTGGAAGTAGCCGTCAGAGGATGGGTACATGGTGGCTATGAAGGGAGAAACATGGTCAGAAACAATGCTCAGGTAGGCCATGTCATTTAAACAATGCCCAATTGGCACTAAGGGGCCTAAAGTGTGCCAAGAAAACATCCCCCAAACCATTACACCACCACAACCAGCCTGCACAGTGGTAACAAGGCATGATGGATCCATGTTCTCATTCTGTTTATGCCAAACTCTGACTCTACCATCTGAATGTCTCAACAGAAATTGAGACTCATCAGACCAGGCAACATTTTTCCAGTCTTCAACTGTCCAATTTTGGTGTGCTCCTGCAAATTGTAGCCTCTTTTCCCTATTTGTAGTGGAGATGAGTGGTACCCGGTGGGGTCTTCTGCTGTTGTAGCCCATCTGCCTCAAGGTTGTGCGTGTTGTGGCTTCACAAATGCTTTGCTGCATACCTCGGTTGTAACGAGTGGTTATATCAGTCAAACTTGCCCTTCTATCAGCTTGAAGCAGTCGGCCCATTCTCCTCTGACTTCTAGCACCAACAAGGAATTTTCACCCACAGGACTTCCGCATACTGGATATTTTTCCCTTCTTTCATTGTAAACAAAGATCATTCTTTGTAAACCCTAGAAATGGTTGTGCGTGAAAATCCCAGAAACTGAGCAGATTGTAAAATACTCAGACCGGCCCGTCTGGCACCAACAACCATACCATGCTCAAAATTGCTTGAATAAACTTTCTTTCCCATTCTGACATTCAATTTGGAGTTCAGGACACGTGTTTCACACATCGGCCGGCGGTGTCGCCATTTTTCATTTTACCCGTTTTTGTGCGTACGCATGGGTCAAAGTTGCCATGAAGGATCGCACATTTTCCTGTCAAGTTTGCTAGTTCGCTTTTTATAAATCCCAATTATTGTCAAGAATTGTCCTGTATTTGGCTCCATCCATCTTCCCATCAATTTTAGCCATCTTCCCTGTCCTTGCTGAAGAGAAGCAGGCCCAAAAATTATGCTGCCACCACCATGTTTGACAGTGGGGATGGTGTGTTCAGGGTGATGAGCTGTGTTGCTTTTACGCCGAATATAACGTTATGCATTGTCGCCAAAAAGTTCGATTTTGGTTTAATCTGACCAGAGCACCTTCTTCCACATGTTTGGTGTGGCTCCCAGGTGGCTTGTGGCAAACTTTAAACAACACTTTTTATGGATATCTTTCAGTAATGGCTTTCTTCTTGCCACTCTTCCATAAAGGCCAGGGCCCGTATTTATCAAGCTTCTCAAAGTGCCAGTTTAGTCTTAAGTGCTGAGAAATCACAACATTTACTCCTACTCTCAAACTTAAGTGTAAAAGCAAGTTATCAAATTTCTCAAAGCTAAGAATCACTCTTACTCTCTCAGCTATTTAAGACCGCTCGAGAGGTCTCTCAAGTGGTTAAGAGTTGCCAGTAGGGCGTTGTGATGGTGTAGACAGAGACGTGCGCAAATCTTTTAGGAGAGGAAGAATGTTTTTTTTATTTGACGCCGCTTAATGAATTAAAAACGGTATTGTTTCGACAGAGCAGGCATCCACTTCGTCAGCGATGAACGTCATTTCACCAATTACATTTATGCAGCAATTCATTTTCAGATTAATTGAAGGTGGTGATTATGCTTTGTTTGCAACGCAATGCTGATGATTTGGCCCATCACAACCATTACAAACCGAATTGTAATGGAATCAATTATTGCACTTACAGCTCAACACATTGTCACGCGTTTCACTGACTTCCCAACAACACCCCACATAATCCAACAGAAGCAAACACAATTCATGCAAATAGCCGGCTTCCCAAGAGTAGTAGACGCAATGGATGGCACTTATATAAAGATCATTGCTCCCAGCGTCAACGAGAATGTTTATATGAATAAGAAGAGGTACCACAGCATCAACGCACAAGTTGAGTTTGATGCACACTACAACATTTTGGATGTGGTACCCAAATGGCCTGCGTCTACCCATGACGCGCGATATTGAATGAAAGTGGCCCAAAGCAGCTGTTTGAAAGGCACTTTCTGCCGACAGAGGATACCCGTTCGTGACTGCTCACCCCTTTCATATGCCACTGACAGAAGCCCAAATGAACTACAACAGGTAGCCTTTTTGTAAGCTATTTATTCACAATTGTTTCATAGTTTATTAATAGAACACTGGATCCTAATATAGGCAATATATAATATATCCCTTCACAGGGCACATCGTATAACACGAAGTGTGGTGGAGAGGGATTGGCCAGTGAAAGCGCAGACTCCACTCAGAAATTCAACTACAGCAAGCAGTGTTTTT
>JACXGM010023813.1:0-16024 GCA_016801145.1 Umbra pygmaea
GAATATCCACTTTTCCCACAGTGAATGTAGCATTGATCGATAACTTTTTGACGGATAGTGAGGAGAAATGCGCGATCATATGTTAGTAATGAGGAAACATTTTGTGTTGTTAAACATAAGAACAGTAAAACAAACCAAGACACGGTTAGAACAGGTAGGAGACGGCTCGCCAACAAACACTCTGGCGCCATCTTCCTGAGTGGAGTCGTCGGAGCTACAGTACACCTGTCTGGTTTGTACTTTTTAGTATTACATACTGTAAGTTAATTAGCTGTGATCCTGTTGCATGAGAGAGCGAAAAGGCAGTGGCAAGATGGTGAGCAGCTAAACTGAAGAAATTCCAAGCCTGCTGTGAATACTTATGTCCATCTGCTTTTTTAGTTTTTTTATAAATTTGCTGAGATTTCAAACACACTTCTTTCACATTGTCCATATGGGTTATTGATTGTAGAATTGTTTGGGAAATAATGAATTCATCAATTTCGGTATAAGGGTGTAACATAACAAAATGTGGAAATTTCACTACCACTGTCCGAGGCCACACTGCGGCCAGCAAAGGAGGCATGGGGTCGTAGGTGAAAGCAAGGACACAGAAACAAAGTACCTTCTCACAATGGGCTTTTATTGCCATGGTAAATAAGGATAATAATAATAATAATAATAATAATAATAATAATAATATGTTTGGGAGCAGAGGCTGGACAGAACCAAAGGAAAGAAATAATACAAAGGATAACTCTAACCTGCCCTAACCTAACACACATAGAACCTACACCTGTACTGGCACACGAATGAGGCGCCCTATCCAAAGTACAGATGAGGTCTGTCCAGGTCTTTCCTAGTGTGTTTAACAGGGGAGTTACCCTACGTGTAGTGTAAGGCCAGGCCGTCTTGCCTAACACTCCCCAGTGTTTCCTCTCCCCCTCTGGGAAACAAAAGAGAACAAATGGTTAACACAATTAGGCAAGAAACACAATACTTAACACTACAAAAACTCTATCACTCTATTAAGCCTAACCACTCATACAAAACAAACAAACAGACATTGAACTCTTTCACTCACAACAACACTAAATCTACACCTATAAACCACTCTTAATACACATACAGACCAAAATGCAAAAACCAGCAGAGCATCTGCGTGTCCTACCAGAGAGAAAGAGAATGAACAACAAAGTGGCACATTATATAGAGGGGAAGGGCATGATGGGATTGCTGTTGATTGACGAAACCAGGTGTATGGGATAACGGAGGGGAGGAGTCAGTGATAAGTGATGCGATCAGCAGAAGTTGTCACCTGTGGAGGCACAAACTGAACAGAGACAAACACACACACACACACACAGAAACACACTAACACAGACCAGGGCACATATAACACAGAACTGAGACTGGGGGATGTAACATTGTGTAAGTAGGCACAGCTGATAACAATTAATTGCTGTATTATCCTCTCTACGTTAGTTTAAATTACCTTTATTTTTACCAGGCAAGTTGACTGAGAACACATTCTCATTTACAGCAAAGGCCTCTGGAGAAGAGGGTGGAGGGAATCGATCAGCCAATTGAAAGCCAGATTGGAAATGTGTGGAGGACACCGGGGTTAACACTCATACTCTCAGAAATAGTTCATGGGATCTTTAGTGACCACAGAGAGTCAGGAAACAGTCATCCAAACAAAGGTGGACATTTACTTGAGTAAAAGTACTTTTCTGAGTTACTTTTTATTTATTTATTTAACCTTTATTTAACCAGGTAAGTTGACTAAGAACAATTTCTTATTTACAGCAACGACCTGGGAGCAATTAGGGTAAAGTGTCTTGCCCAAGGACACAACGACATTTGGCTCAGTCGGGAATCGAACTGGCAACCTTCTGACTACATGTCTGACTCCCTACCCACTGAGCCATCAAACTGAGTTCACAAGTTTTGGGAAGTCCCTAATTAAGACCAAAATGTTCAGTTAAAGGGAGTTCAAATCTTACCAGTGCCTGTGGTTGATATTTCCTTTACTCTTTCTATTTGTTTTATAGGTCAATGTTAAGATATGGACTACCTTTACCTTATCATTTTGGTCTTAGTTAGGGACTTCCACAAAATCTGTGAACTCAGAATTACTCAGAAAAGTACTTTTACTCAAGTAAAATGTCCACCTCTGCATCCAAAAGATGGCACCTTACAGTATGCAGGGCAGATGTCCCCATCACTGCCCTGGGGCATTGGGAATTACCAGAGGAAAGAGTGGCCCCTACTGGCCAACACCACTTCCAGAACCATTGGTCTCCCATCCAGGGGCAGCTGCTAATGACTGGAATGAACTACGAAAATCTCTGAAGCTTGAAGACACAATCTCTCTCAATGATTTTAATGAACGACTGTCAGAGCTAATGTCCGACCATTGTACAACCTGACTTTCCTCCCTCAATCGCACACTGTCCTTGACCATTCATGCCGTGGTGCCTTAGTCATGCCCCTAGTGTATTTGCACACAATCTTCACAGTTAGATATTCCTTGTACACTGCTCAAAAAAATCAAGGCATCACTAAGATAACACATCCTAGATCTGAATGAGTGAACTAATCGTATGAAATACTTTCATCTTTACATAGTTGAATGTGGTGACAACAAAATCACACAAAAATTACCAATGGAAATCAAAATTTTCAACCCATGGAGGTCTGGATACGGAGTCACACTCAAATCAAAGTGGAAAACCACACTACAGGCTGATTGAACTTTGATGTAATTTCCTTAGAACAAGTCAAAATGAGGCTCAGTAGTGTGTGTGGCCTCCACGTGCCCGTATGACCTCCCTACAATGCCTGGGCATGCTCCTGATGAACTTTAGTCCAGTTCTGAGTGATGTCCCCCAGAACTGGACTAAAGCATCTGTCAACTTCTGGACAGTCTGTGGTGCAACATGGCGTTGGTGGATGGAGCGAGACATGATGTCTCAGATGTGCTCAATCGGATTCAGGTCCGGGGAACGGGCGGGCCAGTCCATAGCATCAATACCTTCCTCTTTCAGGAACTGCTCCAGCCACATGAGGTCTAGCATTGTCTTGCATTAGGAGGAACCCAGGGCCAACCGCACCAGGATATGGTCTCAAAAGGGGTCTGAGGATCTCATCTCGGTACCTAATGGCAGTCAGGCTACCTCTGGCGCGCACATGGAGGGCTGTGTGGCCCCCCCCAAAAAATGCTACCCCACACCATTACTGATCCACCACCAAACCATTCATGCTAGAGGATGTTTTAGGTAGCAGAAACGTTCTCCACGGCGTCTACAGACTCTGTCACGTCTGTCACATGTGCTCAGTGTGAACATGCTTTCATCTGTGAAGAGCACAGGGCGGCAGTGGCACATTTGTCAATCTTGTTGTTCCCTGGCAAATGCCAAACGTCCTGCACAGTGTTGGGCTGTATGCACAACCCCAAACTGTGGACGTCGGGCCCTCATACCACCCTCATGGAGTCTGTTGCTGACCGTTTGAGTGTACACATGCACATTTGTGGCCTGCTTGAGGTCATTTAGCAGGGCTCTGGTAGTGCTCCTCCTTGCACAAAGGCAGAGGCAGCGGTTCGGCTGCTGGGTTGTTGCCCTCCTACGGCCTCCTTCATGTCTCATGATGTACTGGCCTGGCTCCTGGTAGCGCCTCCATGCTCTGGACACTGCGCTGACAGACACAGCAAACCTTCTTGCCACAGCTCACATTGATGTGCCATCCTGGATGAGCTGCAATACCTGAGCCACTTGTGTGGGTTGTAGACTCTGTCTCATGCTACCACTAGAGTAAGGCACCGCCAGCATTCAAGTCTGTTCCATTTGCACAACAGCATGTGAAATTGATTGTCAATCAGTGTTGCTTCCTGAGTGGACAGTGTGATTTTACAGAAGTGTGACTGACTTGGAGTTACATTGTGGTGTTTAATAGATAGACCTGTTTGGTTTACTTTTTGAGGTTTATAGTGATTTAGGGTGTTGATCTTCCACTCCAACTAGGGCTGCACGATATTGGAAATAAATTACATTGCGATATTTTGTTTCCCAACGATATATATTGCGATATTGCAAGCCATCAATGTAGGCTACAGTCAATCATTACCATTCCGTGATACTAATAATTTCACTAATAAACAAGCTTCATTCTCTGTAAACAGAAAAGCAGTACAGATTTTTAATAAAACAGCAGCTTTACACCAACCCCCGATTGGTTTATAAAAATATAACTGAAAATATATATTTTTATAATAGAACTTATAAGCATTTTGGTTCACAATCTTTTGTTTTAAAGTCAACTTTTTTTAGCCAACGTGCCATAGTAAAACAGTGTTGGTCATCATCATAATCATGGCTAAGCAAATGCGACAGCGTGTAATTGCAACATATCTTTACGATATAAAACGTTATTGCGTTTGTTATTTCTTTCTGTCGTTGTCAGCCTTTCTGGTAAGGTGTCACACTGGCAAAGGCATCGCAAATAGTGTTTTGTTTTGATTGACATCCGATATTAGATTTTGTATTCGTCCTAAAGAGCTTTGTGGTGCCGTTTTAGGTAATCAGACAAATGGCTGGTTTTTCCTTGTTTTGTTGCCACAACATTATAACACTCCTGACAAAGTACCTGTTTTTGGTCAACATCCTATTTTTTGTAGCCGAAATAGTCCCATAGATTTTGACCTTATTTTTGGTACGAAACCATCTTTTTTTTCCTGCGTAGTGCGTATCCTCTTCGTCGCACATCTTTCGATAGTACAGGTCTGCCAGTGACAGAGAATGTTGGCTGTGAGCAGCGGCACAACAACCAATCACAGCGAACCAATCACTGTGCAGGCATGCGGAGCGTGCATGTCATCCCAGCAACAAACCATACAACAAACTTGTGTAAACTGTGGTGCTACCTATACTGTCATTGGGTGCTACCCTTCTTCACATCGCATGTTCCGGCGATGTG
The DNA here is from genome assembly GCA_016801145.1 of Umbra pygmaea. Lineage (NCBI taxonomy): Eukaryota > Metazoa > Chordata > Actinopteri > Esociformes > Umbridae > Umbra > Umbra pygmaea. The sequence goes on from JACXGM010023813.1 coordinate 4,957, forward strand.
ACTATCGCACATACGCACATCGCGATGTCGATGCTAAAACACAACATCGTTCAGCCCTAACTCCAACCAGAGCTGTGTAGACAAACTATAGGTGATTAGGCAGCTTAATTTTATTTTATTTTATTATATTAGAATGGTTTCCGTTTAGTTGAAGGACACCCAGTGGGCTATCATTTAAAGATTTGTTAGATCTGCATTGAATTGTATGTAACTGCTGGAGATTAATGTACCCAGTAGTGCTGTCAGTTAAACACGTTATTAAAGGCGTTAACGCAAACCCATTTTAACGGCGTACATTTTTTTATCACGAGATAAATGTTCTTTTTGGCCAAGGAAACTTGGTAGTTTTTTTCACATGCTGTTGCAACAACTAGTAACGTTAGAAAAATCTAGCTAGACCGTAAAAAGAACAACAGGCACACCGCACACTCTTGTTTGGGCTTGCAAGCTGGCCAAAGAGTAGTTAGCTACTTTACATTTTGAGTGGATGGCAAGCGCGAGACGCCGAAATGGATGCTAATAAGATTCTGAATGGAAAGTTTACTTTAAAAAGTTCCCAAATGATTCCATTGACCACAGACCAAAATGTTGATAAGAGCATTAAAATGAGAAAAAAATAATGGGACAAAAAGAAACCAAAGGATATTTAGAACAGATAAAACAGAGCGATTAATTGTGAGTTAACTATGACAATAATGCGATTCATCAAGATTAAATATTTTAATCATTTGACAGCACTAGTACCCAGTGAAACAAAAGACAAAGGTCTACCTAAACTCTACTGAATTGTTCCTTGTCTCTTGCCTTGTGATGTGCGGGCAACACTAAACCTCTCACAGTAGGAATTGCTGACCATCAGACGTCTGATGACAACAAACATTCAATGGCTGTAGTATAGGTTCTATGTAAGGGTACGCAGACAGAGTTAACGTTACATGGTTGGATGGCTGTTAGTAATTGGATGACTGCTACAGAACAGAGTTGAGATAATGACTGACTCTGTAATTAAATAAACAGTGATATAAAATGCAGATGTATAAAAAGAAAATAAAATGAATTATTCTCAGTACCGGTACAGTATTCATTCCACTCTATGTGTTAACAACAAGGCAAGTGATTGTTTGATAACTTGCAGAATATCTTGGTGCTGATGCCTAGGCGGAAGCCTTTCTGTGATCTTCAACCCTCCCAGACATGTTGGTAGTTCTTTCAATGAGAATGATACAGTTGGATGTCAAACCATTCAGGAAAGGAGAAAAGAAGGGTGAAGTAAAGGACATGGACAGAAGGAAAAGTTGTAAAATATTTATGGTTGAAATAATAGTGGTAGTAGTAATGGTAGTAATGGGTTTTTCTAAGCTGCATTATTTAGAGTGGCATATTTTCAATGTTATGTTTTAGAGGTAGTGTTACTATAATGTGTTGTAGTTGGCTGGACTGAGCCATATGTTTTTAAGATTTTTAGGTTAGGTTGAACAAACATGTTGTTGTATAAAATGCATCTAAATCAAACTTTATAGGGATGAAGGCAAAAAGCGGGATGATGCCATATGAATTTAGTCAATCTAGGGAGTGTTTGCAGCTCATATAAATCATAGGCTTCATAATGTTTGCCTTTAAAGTTTGCAGATTTTATGCTAATTCATAGTGGTTATGATCAAAGAAGTACAAATACCATTAACAATATTTTGACATGCCCCCATGAGCATACAACACTTAAAAGACGTCAAAAATACATTGTTGTAATTGAAAAGATGTCTTTCAAATTATTGTGCTCACTGGGAACCTACAGTAAGTTGAATCAATCTGTAACATGTCAAATAAGTTTTGTGTGGTATAATGGAGTAACAGCAGTGGCACATTCAAATACATTCCCATTTGGCCAATTGGGCTTCTATGCTTCATACAAAAGTTATGAAAGTTTAATTTAAATATATTTGGGTGTATATTTAGGAGGGATGTTTCAAATGCAGGCTTAAATAAGGTCCTTTGATTGTAGAAACTGCCACATTAATGCTGTACTCATACAACTTTACATTATACAGTAGTTCAAAACATGCATTGATAAAACTATGAAAGCCTGTACAATATTTTAGACCATTGTTACGTCCCCCAGTCTTAGTTTCTGTGTTTGGTGTGCCCTAGTCTGTGTTAGTGTGTTCTGTGCTGTGTTTCTGTTCTATGGGTGTGTGTTTGTGCTATGTTTGTGTGTTTTTGTGCTATGTTTGTGTGTGTTTGTGCTATGTTTGGTGTTCCCACAGGTGGACCTGGTTCAGCTCATCAACACTTATCACTGACTCCTCCCCTCTGTTATCCCATACACCTGGTTTCATCAATCAACAGCTATCCCATCATGCCCTTCCCCTCTATGCCAATTTGCACTGCATCATGCAGGAGGCCCGGGGAAAGTCAGAGAATCCATGGTCAGGCTCAAAGCTATGACCATCATGATGTAGACTGTCCTGCAATGCAGCGACTTAGCCCACTACACCATGCGGACCCAATCTGACTTATCTAACCCAAATCTCAGACAGCTCTATGCCAATTTGCGCTGCCTCGTGCAGGAGGTCCGGGGAAAGTCAGAGAACCCGTAGTCAGGCTCGTCCTGACTTTCCTGCAATACAGCAACTTAGCAAACTATGTCATGCAGACCACCACAGTAGTCCAATTTTGAAAAGTGGCAGCAATAGCAGTCGGTGAACAGCAGTAGATTTAGTGAGAGTAATAGAAGTTTTACACACAACACAATGACAAGCACAATGACAATACCCCACAATTCACTCAGGTTACTAAAAGTAATTTTATAGGCCAGCTAAGGGTCTATTATGCGCAGGTGTGAGGAAATGTATGTGATGGGCCAGGGGTGTCTTTATCTTGTTTAATATGTTCTTTATTCCTGGTTTTATGTGTTGTGCAGTATTCCCCGGTATATGGTGTTATTTGTAGTCCCTTCATGTATTCCTAGTTGAGTTCTTGTGTCCATCCCAGGTTTTTAGTTTTTCCCTGTAGTGTTTCGACCATATATGGTTCTTCCTGTGTTTAGTTTAGTTCCTGTTCCCATGATTCCTCACGTGTCCTTGTTATCCAATCCCTGTTGTTTATTGTGTTCACAGCTGCACTGTCTTAGTCATCACTCCCCTATTTTAGTTTGTGTGAGTCAGAGTTAGGGTGCTAGTCAATTCAGTTTTTTTATCTAGATATATATTTTTTTACATTTTTATAATATTATATTGTCAATGGCTTATGCCTTGGAAGAGAACAATTTCAAAAGTCAGGTTTTAGGGTAAAAACTGCATATTTTTTATTGCTAAATCACTGAAGGTCACCATATATGTATATAGTTTTAAGATGTTTACATTTTTTGTTTTTAAATTGTTGTTATCTTTTCAATAAATCTGCCCTTTTTGGAGTCAAACTTTACCATAGAATGGTTTATTTCCATGGGAACATAGAGGTCTGAGTAAAAATTTTAAACCAAGTCAAATTAGATGTCTTGTGATGGAATGTACACATATAGTGATATTTTAGTGAACTGAAATTAATTTTGCTCTCTGGTACCTGATAAAAATCAATCAATTCATTATAACAAAGACGTTCAGTGGCCAAGCAGTAATACGGATACATACCTGTGTAGTAAACCCATTATTTTAAATATCCAGCGTCATATGACTTCGTAAGAATAACAATTAACATAAAGCTTAAAATATTTATTTTGTACATAATCCTGTAATAGGATGTAAATATGTAAACATTTTGTCAAATTTGTCAAATTAGTAATTTGTTCGGACTAGTTAAGTCAGTCTACAGGGATGAGCAAACTTGCAAACGTGCAGTCTTTTAAAAGATTGGTTCAAAATGAACGAATCCTTCATGAATCGCCCATCACTACTACTCAGTAGTGAATTGTGATTTAAATAGTAGCGAAGTACCTTACATAGTGAAATGCCTACTTAAGTAAGAGTAAAAATACAGACTTGAAAAAATATGTACAAGTAGGCCTACCCAAAAATAATATTTAATTACAGTAACAGGAGTAGTTGTAGTTCGTTACTTCCACCACTGCTGTATACTATATGCAAAGGGCTTGCATTAAAATGATTCATTCTATGTGCTTTGGGCTTAAGGCAGTACGCCACAGAATTGTTTTTTGCTCGCCGTGGGTGGTCAGTTTTGGAGTGAACCAGGGGCTATATTTGCTCTTATTTCAAAACTTTTTGAATGGGGCATGCTTATTTAGGAATGCAAGAAAGGCATTTTTAAAGAACAACCAGGCATCTTCTACTGACAAGTTCACTGTCCTTCCCGACTATGTGGGCTAGATCAGGCCTGTTCGCTGAAATGTTTTAGGGAATGTTTAACAGTAATCAGCTGTGGATGTTTAACCACAAACCCATTACGGACACAGGCAATGAAGCACCGATCGCTGAGATTCTGGCTGAAGACAGCAGAGTTGTATTTTAAAGGCATATTAATTAGTATATCTATGAGAGTGCCCTTGTCTATGGATTAAACGTTGTACAGTTCCTATAGAAAACTATCATACCATTTTTTAAAAATCAAAACCCATTACAAACATTCTTTTGCTCAACTTTATTTAGAGATTCTGCCAGATTCAAGTAACATAAAAAGGCAACAGTTTAAAAACAAAAAATATTTAGAATAACAGAGTTGGAAAATGATCAGTCTCATGATTTAATACTTTGTAGAGCCACCTTTTGCTTTAATTACAACCTCCATCTGTTTGGATATGTCTCTATTAGTTTTGCGCACCTAGATTGGGGATATATATAATATTTGCCCATTCTTCCTTGCAGAATTTTTAGAGTTCAGTCATATTTTGTGGTGAACGGCGATTGACTGCTGTCTTCAAGTCCATCCACATTTTCAATTGGATTTACATCAGGGCTCTGACTTGGCCAATCAAGGACATTCACCTTTCTATTAATACGCCTATTTTTTCGCAGTGTGTCAAGGGTAATTTTTGTTTTGGAAGGTAAACCACCTGTCCATCTTCAGCTGATTATGACCAATCACCAGTGGGGTTTCGCTGAGCCTATTTGGCTAAGCCCCGTACGTTTAGCTACCAGCGGGGCTAACTGGTAGATTAAACCCTTGCCGTATCCAGTCGGCAAAACAGAGAAAACTTCCTATTAAAATGGAACGATTCGAGCGCCATCTTCTGTTTCTCTTTTTAAAAAAAGTATAACTTGTTCATTGTAGCTGCCAAAGCCGTTTCAAACAACTAGTATTCATCCATAGTTTACTACTGACTTCGAGGGTGCAGCGCTGTCGTCATCTGTTTAACTGCTTATATCAGATACACCGATGTGATTGGTGCAGCTCGGCTACAAGGGCATAGTTCAAATTGTGCTCTTGCGAGAACTCTGGATTTCCAGGGTAGGTGTGGCCCCCATCCTCCCCTGACCTCAACCCTATTGAGAACCTTTGGAACATCATTTATGAGGGTGGGAGGCACATTGCATCAAAACAGCAGCTCTGGGCACCCCACCCACCATTTCTTTACAACCAGCACATGCGTTGTAATGGTTCAGGTTAGGATAAGGAGATGGAAAGAAATGTAATATGTGTTGAAATGGTTAAGGTTAGGATTAGGAGATGGTAAGTGCACACTGCATAGACGTTTGACTCCTCCCACATTGTGGCACACCCCAAATTGCACACTGCAGTGAGGGGCTTCTCACTCTGGGAGGCTATTCTGACATGCTGCAAAGAAAATCAAGCAGAAACTGTCCAACTCACAAGTTCAATGGATGCAATAATTGTGAAGGTGATATCAAAGAAGTGGTAACATGTAGCTTGCCCTTTTTAAGATTTGTTTGATTGAAAAAGCGTTTGATTTCAGTAGGTATGACCTCCTAATGCTGCAAATTTAACAAATGACCATTTTTAGTTCTTTACAACATATAAAATGTTATCACTCTGTTGGGCATAATAATTTGGAACAGTGCATTTTGAGCTTTCTATTTATAAACAAAAAACTGATTTCATTGGGTGGTTTGAACCCTAACTTTTGGGGACTTGAAAATTATACTGACTGTCATTTGCATCGACTATAAAATCTGTGTAAAATATAATTTGGAATGCGGTGTACACTGCGCGGTGTACACTGCAATCATTTTTTACTGATGACATGGTGTTTATTTTTTGCACATTTCTTTTATAATTACTGCTTTGTTTGGATTTTAAATGTTGATGCAATAACATGTGACAAACTTGAAACTGGCAGTGTTTAATGGAAAGTTGTATGCAACTTCTTTAAATTGACCAGTGGCAATACCACCTGCTTTTACTTGACAGTCGTGTTTGCTCAGATAAAACAATTGCATGTTACTTAAATGATTGGTTGCCCCATTGATGAATCAGTGGTTAGGGATTGGTTAGGGAAAATATAGTATTTTTTTGTGTTTCAACTGATGTCTTTCAGGTATGTTCCTATCATAAATATACAATATCACAAATGTTTCCATCTGTAAAGAACTACAAGTTCATTAGTGTAGGCCAATCAATGAATCACATTTATTTTATAAAACCCTTTTCACATCAGCATTTGTCACAAAGTGCTTTGACAGATATCCAGCCTTATACCCCAATACAAATTATTATGATCCTGATGTCCTGCAAAACCTGCATGATATTCTCAAAATATGATTGGCTACTACTGTTAGCTGAAGCGCACAGTGAGGATATATAATGCCAACAAAAAATACTTTCTGAACACTTTTCTCATCTCCAAAATCCCCTTGACCCTGCTTTGTTGGCAGCTTCGCAGAGTCCTGGATGGTGAGGAGCGCTCGTATGGTCCATCGAACCACATGTCACAGAGCTGGCCGATTCTTTTCACACTGCTGATCCAACATCGAAACCTTTAATCAGCTCATGCAGACTGATCTCACAGACCCTTAACTTCAAAATTGGTGGCAGTTTCACGGAACCGCAGAAAATTCTGTGATAGGCCCATGGAAGTGATGGTGTGTTAATTTCATAAAATTGTGATACCTTGCTGTTAACTCGATCTAAGCGTTACCCAAACCCTTACCCTAACCTTAACCACTCAGAAACCTTGCTGTTAACACGATCTAAGCCTTACCCAAACTGTTAACCTAACCATAACCACTCAGAAAACTTGCTCTTAACAACATGTATTAATTTGTAATGTATTGTATGTAAACATCACAGTGATGAAAAAGCATACTGTATGTGCAAGACTTCTGCATTTCTGCTGGAATAGAACACAAAATACATGCAAAATGTCTACCTGGATTTGAACTCGCAACCTCTGGAATGTGAGTCGCATGTTTATACGCCCATCCACCATCTGCACCCTACCAACCTGCAAAATCTACATTATTTACATGTTACGTCATCATCTAGGAGGAGCGCAGGTGTTGGAACAAGAAATCTATGTGTGGACCAGCCGCGGTCGGTGGATCTTAATTGGGGAGGACGGGCTCGAATTACGCTCAGGACCGGAATGAATGGAAGGGTGCGTAACGCACAAAACCCAGTGTTTTTTTGTTTTGCATACTGGGTTTTGTGCGTTGCGGACAATGGATGCTACCTGTCATTGGCTTACATAGGCATCCCTTCCGTGGGCCCATCACAGAATTTTCAGCAATTCCGTGAAACTCACACAGATTTTGAAGTTAAGGTGTCAGTGTTCATTTTACGTAATTCTGTGAGATCACATTGTCTCATGCATGGGATGATTACACTCACCAACTGTACTTCCCAGAATTAATGTACAGGAGTCTGATTTGTTTACAAGAAGTCACTGGAGAGCGACATGGCAAGGTAGATAATCTTCTATTCCAAGTCTTATCTATCCTAAATCCCAGGCAGGGCTGATCCAATTGTTCCTGTTTCTGGTGGGAAATGCTCCTAAGTCAGAGGACATAGTAATTGTTTCAATAGGCTTTATAGACCAAAAGTTTGCAATGAGTTTGGAATATCAGTAAACTTGTGTTTGTACCCACAAGTCATCAAAACCACTTACACATCCTGTTAAAAAAAGTGTAATAGCCAGAATGCATCTTTAAACAAAACTGTCAATATTTCACACACAGGGTATGAAAAAAGATACATTGTGTGGTTATAATATCATTTAGCTTCTGATAGCAAAGAGAAAATGTTTTCGATGTACGAGAAGCAAACAATAAATTATGTAATCGCAGTTTGCAAATGATGAATAGTGTGCAATTTAATTTTTCTATGTATTTATTATCAACAATCTCTTATATAAATCAATCAAATTCAGTCTTATCAGTCTATGCCAGGCGTATATTGAGTGCCCATTGAGCGCATGTGTAATTTACAATGGCAAGACCAAGCCAAATGGCTTGTCATTACACGTGCAGTGTTAACATTGCTGCAAAACGTGTGAAGACATCTCTGAAAATTGATTTTGTGGTTCAGCCTAAATGTACACCTTCGAGGCTGGAAAATGCTGAACATGTGCCCACACTCCCACCAAATTATACAGTGATGAGACAATGCTACAGGCAAGTCATAAGCACAAAATGTCATCACAGAGGGAGCAGGCCTTACAGAACAAGCCAGGAACACCATCAGCAATGCACTCATCAGACGAGAGCTCGATCACTCTGGGCAAAGAGAGACACCAATACAGAAACTGTTTTCCACAACAGTGCTGAAGAAAGAAGTGCAAGAAATAACCTTTATCTCAAAAGTACCATGCATCTGACAGTTGCCATCAACAACACAATCAAGACAAAACCGGAGACTATTATTATTCAGGAGGTATTCCTTTTTATTATTTAATTGAGAGAACTGTTAGAAGCAGAGGCTAGAAATAAAGGTACGTAGAAGGAGACATGGAAAGAGAGGGGAAAGGCACAGATAGATGGCCGAGCCAGATTTCAAACACCTTTTATGGCAGGGCGTGTGTGGTCTGGAGTCTGAACATTGACCCGAGTACAGAATTATATCCTTCAGTATCTCCTGTTTCTAAAACGGAGATGTTTTTTAATAGTAATCCTAGTTTTTTATATATTCTGTAGATGTTTTGGATCGGATGGGAAGGCTGAGCTCGTTTTAAGGGTAACCGGCTGCTGGTCTGTTGGGGTGTTGTACAACATGCTTGACTTGGGTTTTATCAAAGCATATGGCAGTGTTAAGCATGAAGAGCATGATGAGTAGGAGAGACTTCATCGAGAGCTTAGCATATGGGCTACGTGATAGATGTTATTTTACCTGAGCTGTTGCTCAACCCAAATTACTTACAGCTCCCTACCACACCACTCCTCGGTACACATCTCATCAAGAGGAGAAACTGCCAGCTGGCATGATGCACTTGGAACCACCTAAGCCACCTGCAAGCAACTTGTATGCAATTAAATGTAATGAAAACTTGTCAACTTTTAGGAACATTCACAAATTGTGTCAACTTTCTACTTTATTATTGTTTCTTCTCCAAAGAATTGAAGATGAGCCAATGACAAGGGTAGCACATAAAAAAGTAAGAGAAGAAACAATGAGCACTCCAGGCTAATGCTGCCACCACCTAAGTGAGGGAGACAGGCAGTAGCTACCAGAGGCGTCAGGTGCATGCAGTAGCTTTTTTGACATAAAAAAATCTGATATCCAAAAAAGATTATTTTTCCAATTTTAAAATATTTTATACATTTGTTATTGTTAGCCAGTTAAGATCAGGTTCATAATGTGGGACAGAAGACCAGCTGTAGCTTGTAAATATATAGTTTTGTTTAAGTGAAGAAATACCCAAGAGACAAGGACAGTAATCTATATATATCAAATCTAAGTTACCAGTATTAATAGACTTGGTGAGCTTCATAAATATAAGACATTCAACAAGACTGGAAAACAAATATTCTGTTAAGTTCAGTAAGTTCTGATAAATAACAACAGCAAAATTATACTACTACATACAGTTTATGTGGTAGTGTACTGAATCAGTCAGTCCTCAATAGCACCAGTACAGCAGAGGCAAGTTTTTATTTTATTTTTTAAATCTTAATTTAACAGCCATTATAAATGCCAATACCAAAAGTTTAGAATGCTTAATATCAGCTGATAATATCAGCCCGCCAATATATCGGTCATGCTCTACTTTGGATCACATAAATCAATTTCAGACACCTGTGAATATTAATTGGGCTCACCTGCAGGGGCGTTTCTGGCAAATCTTTATTTCTACTACTATAAACACAAAATATATACGTGCATTAGCAGGTTATTCGCATGTTTTTAGACTGACTTTGTTTTACTAAAAACATTACAGACTGGAATTAACAAGTTCATGGGTGTACTTGGTACCAGAGCACCCAAGGTCAAAGGTCAATGATCGATTTTATAATCATTTCATCTGATCTGAGTCCGTATGTTCTGGACACTCGGGTGAAGAGAGGGGCGGAGCTGTCAACCGATCACCATCTGGTGGTGAGTTGGGTCAGGGGGTGGGGGAAGACTCTGGACAGACCTGGTAAACCCAAACGGGTAGTGCGGGTGAATTGGGAACGTCTGGATGAGGCCACTGTCAGACAGACTTTCAACTCACGCCTCCGGCGTAGCTTTTCGTGCATCCCTGTGGAGGCTGGGGGCATTGAACCCGAGTGGACAATGTTCAAAACCTCCATTGCTGAAGCTGCAGTGGGGAGGTGTTGTCTTAGGGTCTTGGGTGCCTCAAGGGGCGGTAACCCACGAACACCGTGGTGGACACCGGTGGTCAGGGAAGCCGTCCGACTGAAGAAGGAGTGTTTCCGGGATATGTTATCCCGGAGGACTCCAGAGGCACTTGCAGGGTACCGTAGGGCCCGAAGGGCTGCAGCCTCTGCCGTGAAAGAGGCAAAGCAGCGGGTGTGGGAGAAGTTTGGAGAAGACATGGAGAAGGACTTTCGGTCGGCACCAAAGTGCTTCTGGAAAACCGTCCGCCACCTCAGAAGGGGGAAGCGGGGAACTATCCAAGCTGTATACAGTAAGGATGGGACTTTGTTGACCTCAACGGAGGAGGTAATAGGGCGGTGGAAGGAGCACTTTGAGGAACTCCTGAATCCGACTAATACGCACTCTA
>JACXGM010023814.1:0-16023 GCA_016801145.1 Umbra pygmaea
ATTAGCTAGCTAAAAAGTTCAGTCTTTGTATTCACACTTTAAATAATTTTCTTCTTTTGTTTTGGTCTTCTGTTACTCAATTATATCAATAACATTTTCATAAATATTTGAGTCAGTTTGTCTCACCGTTAGTGACCGAAAGTTAGAATAATTCAGAAGATTTTCAGGAGCTGTTGTTCTGCATGACTTGTCTCTCTCTGTCTCTCTCTGTCTCTCTCTCTCTCTCTCTCTCTCTCTCTCTCTCTCTCTCTCTCTCTGGTTAAGTGTCAGTAACATGGTAGATGAGCCACGAGCAGCACTTACAGTACTACGCCAGTAATTTAGGAAATTTTTATTGCAGAGTTTGTCTTTGGTGAAATGGCAACGCTACTGTCTTTGTGTAGCCATGTGTAATTTTGTTGTTTTCCACTCTGTGATTGAGCTGAAATAGAGGCAGCCTCTCTCACTCTCCCTCTCTCTTGCTTCCCCCATCCTCTCTCTCTTGCACTCCTCTCTCTCTCTCTCTCTCTCTCTCTCTCTCTCTCTCTCTCTCTCTCTCTCTCTCTCTCTCTCTCTCTCTCTCTCTCTCCCCCCCTCTTTCTCGCTGCCCCCTCTCTCTCTGAGGCAACTGCAGCTGCTTCTGCAATGCTGTTTACTTCCCCTTTTTCTTTTCATATGAAGGAGCAGCACTGTAGCAGTTCAAAGAGCAGCTGAATTAGCCTCTTTACACATCTAAGTTAAAGTACTAATGAGTTATGTGATTCCATGGGTATATAAAGTATTTTATACATCATTTCAATTGTATAAGTAATATATATGATATTAAACACATACATGGATTTAATGATAACCCTTTATTATCTGATATGCTTGCTAAAGCTTCTATACATAAATTAGCAATTTAGAAATATCATGCTCTCCTTTTCCTGAAAACATGCAGATGATGTTGTAGATGACAAGGCAGTACCAAACTGTTATGGTCCCTGCTCAAGGTTTTTTAAAAGGCTGCAAAAAATAGCTTTCCTATTTACCATGGAGACCGCGGGCCCTGTGTTCTTGGTTTCTCTGGTAACCGAAGCCTTTCTCTATTGGTTTAGCTATTGAACTCCCTACTAGAGACAAAAGAAGAGCCTGCACTGGTAATTTCTTATCACTATATCCCATTAAGCCCAGGGTTTTAACTGCAGCCCACACAAATGTAAAGGGAAATTATTCACACGCAGCCTCCCAAGTAGTCAGTGCAGAGGGAAGAGGTTTGTAGAGGGGAAAATAGGGAATTTTGAGATATTACAGTAGTGACTGTAACAATGGTGGCAGAGTGCCTGTAAAGAGAGGAACTGTGTCAAATCCAGGGACATCCATGCAACACCCTCCCCTGACAGCAACACAATGTTTAAAAGGATTTCGGTTTTGCTAAATGCATAAACCAATCTCCTGATTAAATTAAATAATTGTTACTGGGAAACAAAATCAATCTGTTTGTTTTACATACACATTGGAGAAAATGTGGTTGTGTAAAGGTCCTTCTACACAAAGTATAAATAACATGGCAGAAAATTATATAAAGAAACTAATCTACCGAATAATCAATGGTGCTCATGAAAAGCTATATGAAGGGCAGGCTTTTATTCCATCCCAGCGCTAACACATCAGATTTAACTTAACTTATACCATACATCTAGGCCTCGTTCAAAGAAATCAGAGGATAAACAGATGCCTGCAGGTTATATAGATCTCAGGAGACTGTTGTACTATTCCATGTTCCCCATTCCAGGACCCTTTTAAGGATTTACATTTATCCAGGGTTGAGCCACTGGATGTCACTGTGTTCTATCGGCCTGCATATAAACTCAGTGCGACTGACTGTTCAATGAAGTACCATAGAGTTACATGCTGCAAATGGGTATACGGATATTCTTACTATTTCATCAAGTTAAATGATCTAGATAGACGAACATAGTTTCCATCTGTAACAAAGTAGAAATAAAGGACCACTTCAAAGCCCTCCAGGAACAAAGGTTTAGCCCACAGGTCTCCCTCATCCAGCCAAAATGCAGAGACTGTTGACCTTGGTGTGACTGAATACACTAAATTCATAATGACTGTAGCATCCCCGGCTGAATAATAGTCTGGTTCTCTTTGTAGTGACGGTTCATGAAACTTTATTGTTCCTTGCACTTTTAAACATTTCTTGAAAACACCTTGAAACTCTTAAACCATTGTAAGAGCTGAGAAAATAAAAAACAAAATACCATTTGTGAAGTGTCTCATTTAAACCCCCTTTTTATACTTGATTTGACAATCACCACTTGAGTGCCTTAATGTATGTATTTAACTTTCTGTATGTATTAACTCTTTTAGCAAATATCAACTTAAATGTATAAAATGCTGCTCATTTTAAACATTCTTAAAATCCACTACACTGTATTATGTACAGTATAACACTGTTTCATGTTAACTGTAGATTCATTAGGCAGGCAAAGCTACTGGCTAGCATGGTGATATGCTAAAGCTAACTTCATTTTGCTCTCCGACTCGGCCAAACCACAAAACTACACACTACAAAGTGACTCAAAAGACAGACAATATTAAATGTAACACTAACATACCTTGTGTCCCCAACAGCCAGGTGCTAAACAATATAAATATAAAGCCCCTAGCTTCTTTGTTAATTTTACAACTTAACACCTTCCTTACATTGCATCTCATTTTATTTCCGTTTTCTGACCTTTCAAAATAAAAGCGCTAGTTTTAGAAGACGACTATGAATGACTAACTCAGAGAAACAAAACAATATTTGGGTCATTTACACTCCCACCAAATTATGAATGCTTTACAAAACAATATGGGATATTCTTTTTACAAATTATTATAAGAGGGACAAAGTTGTCTAATATATCTCCATGTATCTCTTTATATAGAAAAGGATACAGATGTAAAGTCTTCAAACTAGTCTTCTTGGATCTACACTCACTTTGTGCTAGATCTTCTGCCCTTTCCATCACAATGTCACCGACCTTTAGGTTCCTCCTTGGAGTGTGCCAGCATAGTCTGGTGGCAATGTTAGAGAGGTACTCACTCATCCTACGACACCAGAACTGCTTGGCAAGATTCTCAACATGACGCCACCTCTTACGGGCATACATGTCCTCCTTGATGAAGCTGCCAGGAGGTGGTAATGCAATAATATACTTTATAGTAAGCAGGTCCTTGGGGGTTAGTGGTTCAGGACTATCCGGATCAGTAAATTGTCAATTGTGAGCAGCCTACCGTTCACAATGGCCATAGCCTCATAAAAGTCTGTCTGAAGAGAGGCATCAACCAGCCTACCTGACGAGAGTGAGAGAGTGGAACAAAGCACATTCCTCACTGTTCTGATTTGTCTTTCCCATACACCTCCTGCATGGCTTGAGTGGGGAGCACTCAGGATGAAGTCACACTGCCTTTGAGCTAAGGATGTACTGAGTCGATTTCCATCCATTTGCTTGAGAGCCTAAGTTCGTTTTTAGCCCCTACGAAATTAGCTCCCTGGATAAACTTGTTTTTGTAAGTCCTTTATGATAATGCACTGAGCATCCTCTCTCTCCTTCACAGAATCGTGACTTGTTGACTTGTTACCTTTGATATGCCGGAAGAGACGTGCTACTGCTTGGGTGGCCTTGTACCACGAAGAAAACCTTGATGAGCGATCAGAGAGACTTACTTGCTCCCTGCTCTGTACATTCAGTTTTTGAACCCTTCTTACTTCAGGGTTGCCGATCATCTGGATTTCTGTGACAACGTCTGAGGATGGGTGCAGTTCCCTTTCACATAGGAACTGATGTCCTGTAAACCAGTTTGATTTACACCTTCAGCAGCTGTCAGCTCTAATCTGGGGATAGTTGTGACTTTCATAGGAACTACTCTGGACTTTCCCATGAGCAGTGTACAATAAATATTTTCACTTTCACATAGATGTCTCAAAATTGGCCATAACCGTGCATGCTGGCATCAGAGAAGTGGTGGGGCTCTCTTCTCAAGACGATTCCAAAATCAACTGGCACATAGCAACGAGGTATGTTGATTTTCTCCAAATTTGCCAGATCATCCTCCAGCTCTCCCACACTGGTCGTAGCCCATCACGGAGGGGTTCATCCCAACTTGTGCCGTGCTTGCACATTTCCTGATGCACCCTTTTCCCGACTAGCAGGAAGGGAGCTATGAAGCTTAGTGGGAAGTAAACAGAGGCAACCATGGATCGTATGAAAGCGTTGAAGTCACCTCCTCAACCATTTTCCCATCAACACTTGTTAATTTTTCAGCTTTTGGATTTTCTTACAACAAACAATCATTATTGATACAGCAAGTTTTTGTGTTACAGTATCCATCTTGTTTACATCCACTTTCCCACTTACGATCTGCTGCGTAGATCACGTGAGGCAATTCCTCTGTCAAGAAAATCTTAATAACATTGTGTAGTGTGTGATGCTCCATGATTTTCAAATCTTGTAGTGTGAGCATGTTTAAGATTTGAAGGAATAAAAAAGATTTTTTTAAGTGTGTGCTGCAACCAGATTTCAAAATCAGTTAGGATTTTTAAACTCCTTTAATGTGAGCCAGGCATAAGGCTCTTTCCAAAATAAAATAATTGAAGACCATGTCAAGAGCCTTCACCTCAATGGCAATTTCGGATGTCGCTATACTCTCTAGCACTAGTGTGTTGTTACACACAAACTTGTGCAATCACAGACCACCTGCGGTGCAGAGTTTCTCAGCTTCCTTTGCAAGCGGAATAGCTTCATCCATAGTTGCTGTACTTGTTAGACCATCATCAACATAAAAATCCTTCATGATGAACTGTGAGCCAAGGGGAAACAAGTTCTCATTTACCTTGGCAAGGTGTTTCAGTCTGTAATTGGCACATCCAGATGATGACGCAGCACCAAAAATATTAACTTGCTAACTCCTGTGGCTCAGTGCTGAGATTTCCATCCTTCCACCAGAGGAAACGTCTGTCAGGCTCATACACATGAAACTGGTGAAACATCTCAATTTCGCACATCAGTGCAATGTTTTGTTGCCTGAATTTCAAGAGAATGCCAATTAGATTATTAATCAGATCTGGGCCTGTCAGCAAGTGGTCATTTAGGTTAGTTTCCTTGTGCTTAGCAGTCAAATCCACACGGAGCCTTCCTGTTTTTTTGGAGTCGTCAACACTGTGGTGTGGAATGTACCATATTTCTCCTTCCCTTCCTTCATCATGAACTTCCTCAGCATCACCCTTTTCAATTATACCATTCATGAACTTCACGTAATGTTCCTTGTAGGTCTCATCCTTCAATAACATTCTCCTGAGATGATTGAGCCGAACAATGGCCAATTGCTTATTGTCTGGCAGGTAAGGTCTCTCCTTGAAGGGGAGTGGCATTTCATAATGGCCATGAGTGTCCATATGAATATTGTCCTCTAATATGTTCAGGAAGAGAATGTCATCCTGACAAACAGTCTTTCCATCCTCACTGGCATCCATAACATTTTGTACCTTAATAGCTTCGGGTGGAGTCACTGAAGGAAGCTCTTTGACAATGATTCTGTGGCAGATGTTTGTGATGCAGGTGAGTCAGGATAAGGTGGTGCAGATCCCACAATACTCCACCCCTGATCTGTGCAGACTGCATAGGGCACCTTATCTACTCCCAAAATTACCTGCCGTGGTGCCAGTGCTCTTGAGCAGTTGTATCTTATCAAAAGACCAACCTCACACTCTAGCTGTGGTGGAATTTCATCTGCTGTTGCATTGAGATGATTTCAGTGCTTTGCCATATCACAGGTAGGAATGTTTTCGATTCACTGGTATGCAATCTTTGCTGTAGGCTAGGGGGAGATCAATGAGAGTCGTTGAGGTGTAACCACATATTTTGAGACCTGAGACCCTTTCCCTGTGCACTAATTCATCCTTTCCAATCATGGTTGTTAGCCTTAGCCTTACAGGATGAGTATTGGCTTGTAGGCTGTGGATGACATCTTTGTCGAATGAAGACAGAATCGCTCTGGTTATAGAGCAGGGCATAAACAAGCCTTTCTGTGGCTGCTAATGGAGGAAACCCATACGGGCACTATCATAGATGCATTGGAAGACGGGTCCTCAGTATCCACATTGAGGAACAGTGTGGAAGCTGCTTCATCTGTGGTACTATGATAAGGATTTGACACTGATGTGGCTTACGTATAACTGTTGTTATGGAGACAAGTCGTGTGTCTGCCCTTGCAGGTGTCACATGAGTGTCTATGACGGCAGTCTTTTGCATTACGGCCTGGTTTGAGACAACCATAGCACAGTTTCCTTTCCTTTACATATTTGTCTTTTGTCTAAAGACTGCTCTTTAAACTCCGGACAGCAGAGCAGGAGATGTTTACTGTCTTGACAGAACATACAGGGTGTCTTTAAACCTGTTTTTGAGTGCGCTTCAGTTTCAATATTCATAACTGTCCTGGTGTGCAGCACACTGGATTTAGTCCTTTTAACTTTAGGGTACCGTCTATCTGTAGGTGAGTCTGAGGAGCGAAAGGCCTGAAAGGAGGTTATTGGATTACAGGCAATTTCTGCTTCCATTAGCATGAAAGCAACAAAATCCTGGAAGCCTGAAAAATCAAGCCTTTCCTTCATAACTTGCGTGAACAGGTGGTTCCACCGCGCAGCTGCCAAGTCCGGTAACTTCTGGATGAGTTTTTGATTTCCTTCGCAGTCATTGAAAATGTCAAGGCCTTTGACATGAGGTATGGCTTCTTGACATCCATGTAAAAACATCTGTTAATATTCTTAATTTCTCAGCATCTTTGGCCAGCCAGTTTGCCAGTCTTTCTCTGAATGCCCTCTGTATAATGAATGGCTAACCATATATATGGTTGAGATGGTTCCACGCATCATTATAGGCCTCATTATAGGTCTCATTATCATTTCTGTAAAAGATGCCATCAAGTGTCTTTTGAGCTGGGCCCCCAATATATTTTCTCAGAAAATGCAACTTATCTGCTGAAGAGATGTTCTTTCTGTTTATAAGTGATATAAATGAAGCCTTCCACTCAATGAACTGAATCGGGTCACCAGTGAATACAGAAGGTTCAGGTGTTGGGAGTCTGTTTAGAGCTATCTCATTCCTATTTTGCACCCGACGCACAGGGGACTTCGCGTCAGTAAATTAGGGAAATTACTTAAGGAGACATGATGTTAAAATGCATGTGCCGTTGCCACTTAACCCAAATGCCTCAGCAGCAGAACGGGAGAGGAGAGCTTATTTGACAGAAGACTGAGGTAAGCAAAGTAATCTTGTTCTAATGTAGCTACATTGCAAAAATATCAACATGCATTCAAATCTTTGTGACATCTCTTTATTTACATTTTGTAAAAAAAGAAAAATCTAAGGCAATCCACCGTTATAATAGCAATTTGCCATGGAACAAGTACGTCTGCTCTTAGAGGGAATGTGAGATTACGTTCTGATTGGTTTATTGCACATTTCGCCCAAACCACACCTATGACTAATGTAGCTACTTCAGACCTAACCGTTTTAGATTTGTGTTGGGCGCAATTGTAATTTATCCCGCCGGCATAATAGCAACAGCGCCCGGGACCCGCCCACAATGTCACTTGCATTTCACGTTTGATACTTGCATTTCAGTTAGTTAAAATAGGGCCCATAGTGTCTTGCACTGCTTGAGCAAGATTTGTAACATCTGAATGAGGAGGCAATACTGCTGTTGGAATATTAGTGGGCTGCTGGATGACGGCCTGTGACACAGGTGTCAGGGAGACAGCTTGAGATCCCAGAGTGTTGTGATCAGCAGAGCTCACACTAGCCTCCATCTTTACTTCTTGATTGTAATTTTCTAGTGTAGCTCGTGCAGCTTTCACATCCTTTTCTGCCTTTAGCCTCCTCAATTCATGTTTCTGAACCTCATGTTCACTTTTCTGCTACCCTTTAGAAGCTGAATCCTTTTCCTGTGTTTTTCCTCTTGCAGTACGACCTCATACTCTGCCTCCTTTGCTGCTAACTCTGCTGTAGCATCTTTTTCTGCTGCTACAATAGAGCTTGAGGAGGTCTGGCTTGATTTACAGCTTGATTGTTTACTTGGCGGTGAGGCTGTGGAACCATAGATTTCGCGGGCATAGTCTCTTTTAAGAAGCTCACTGAGACGTTGTTTTTCATATTTACTGTCAAAATCTTCATCTATGCCTGCTACCCTTTCACAGGCAATATTGACAATGTCCTTTGTCACTGCCTCACAGGCATTCATGTGATGTCTTGTCTCACTGGGTGAAAAAAGGTGAGCTCTGATTTCTATGTAGATGTCAGTAACATTGTCCTTACCCTTCTCTAGGGTGTGTATAAGAGCTGCAATTTCACTCCCAGGTAAGTTGGACTTTAGCTGCTCTTTGGCCTTACGTGCCTGGGTTTTCCACTGTTCATAAAGATCAATGAGCCTTTAGTGAGCCTCCTCTCTCTGAAATTCTAACATCTTCTCTGTGTTATTTTGTGAACGACCAGAGCGGCGAAGTTCCTATTCTCCGCTGACCTGACAGGTTTCCGTTGCTTGGTCTGAGTCCATACTGTCTAGATGCTTCCATATTGTGAGTGGGAGTCACAACTTTAGACCATCACACCAAGTCCCGTTGCAGTCATCATTCGTTTTTATCAGGAGAATATTAGGAATGATGAGGTAAAGCTCTTACTGTAGCATCCCCGGCTGAATAATAGTCAGGTTCTGTTTGTACTGATGTCATAAAACTTTATTGTTCCATTTTTAAACATTACTTGAACACACCTTGAATCTCTTAAACCATCATAAGAGCTGAGAAAATAAGAAAACAAAATACCTTTGCTTTACATACATTTGTGAAGTCTCTCATTTCAAAACACTTTTTACACTTGACTTGACAATCACCACTTGAGTGCCTTAATGTATGTATTTAAAGAAATACTTTACCGATTAGCATTAAACATTGTATCAGTATAAACCTGGTAGTATTTTTGAAAAAACGGGCTTCCCTCCTGCACATCCCTCTGAGATGTGAAGTCTCTGTATTTGTTGTATGGGAAAAAAGCCTCAGAACACGCACACATGATCAACATGAGCCAAAAGTAAATTTTCTGGCTATTCTCGGTCCAGAAGGCTTCAACTTCTCAACATTTTCAAATTTCTAATACATAAATTTCCCAAGTTAAATATATATCCATCTCTCCAGTGGTGAAGTATCCCTTTAACTTTGCGACAAAACGAAACATCCCTCATCTTTGAATTACTTTACATATTTCTCTGGGATTGGAAGTTGGTGTAAACATTTAGGATAATGTAAGTACACAACATAAATATATATAATATAGTATAGTGATTTTTGCTTTTTTAATGCAAAGTACGTATTTTGTTATTGTTTTGATTGAGAGACCCCTAGCATCTAAAAACTACAAATTGTACCTTTAAATGTATAAAACACTGCCTATTTTAAACATTCTTAAAACCCACTACACTGTATTATCTATCAAATAACACCATTTCATGTTAACAGTAGATTCATTATTAGGCAGGCAAAGCTAGCTACATGGTGATATGCTAAAGCTAGCTTCACTTTGCTATTACTCTTTGACTCAGCCACGAAATGACACACTACCAAGTGACTTAAAATACAGATGATATTAAATGTAGCACTAACATACCTTGTGCCCCTTACAGCCAGGTGCTAAACAATATAAATGTAAAATGCCTTGCTTTGTTCTTGACGTTATATACCTCAACAGTCCCGCCCCTTGTCCGAGAGAGCTTGGGTTTCAGAAGTTAATTTCAGATTCATTTCTCCCATTGACTTGTGGAAAAGTCTGTATTTAGAGAGTTTTCGACCATGCCTTAGGCTAACCAGCTACGACGCGACTCATAAGCATACAAGATATCATTTATAGTGAAAAAATGAACCAAAAATCCAAAAAAGTAAAAGGTACAAGATTGTGTACATATTTTCTATTAGAGCAAAGGAACTAATCATCGCATAAAACATTGTAAGTGTTACCTTTCTGCCTTTACATTACTTTAAATGACTTAACTTTAGCGAACTTCACTTACACAATCTCATCCTTGAAATATCATGTAATCTACAGGTCAGTAAACATATTTACAGTTCTCTAACTATCCATATTTTTTGCTACAAAACTGGCGTACCACTTGGAAAGCCTGCCAGAGTTGTAAACACAAAGCTTTTTCGCAGGCTCAGTAAACATTTCCACGGTAACCGTGAGTTTGTCTCCAATGACATCACAGAGTTCCACCATTCAGAGACATCACTGTGGGATTCTGCGATGGTTTATGATTGTGGGTAATGAAGTACTTCTCCAAGAATTGCGAATAAAAGACATGTCTCTAAAATAAAAGTTTGGTGACCCATTAACTTTTGCGTCTATATGAGCATATACAATTGCTTAGTCATGTCGTAGCTGGTTCTAAATCTACCATCAACGGTTACAATGGAGAAAATGTATTGTATTCTTCTTCCCGTGTCGGCTGTGGGCGGGACTGTTGAGGTCTATAACACAACACCTTCCTTGCTTTGCGTTCTGTTTTATTTCCTTTTTCAGACTTTTCAAAATAAAAGTGCTAGCTTTAGAAGACGACTATGAATGACTAACTCAGAGAAACAAAACAATATTTGGGTCATTTACAATGACACCTTAGCCACAAGGAAGCATTTCTAATGTTGAAAACATGTCAATGAATCACTGAAAAGCTGGCATGCAATAGATGTATTTAATCTTTACATGCTTGACAAATTCGGTGAACTTGTAAAATCTCATTTAACATGTGTAAATCCTTAAATTTTCTTTCAAGAGAAAAACTTTACAATAAAATAATGCTGGAAAAACATTGAAAACATATTGTTCCTGTTCATAATACTTGCAATTATAATTTCTGCTAAAAATGTAAATGTCTTTGCATCATTGTAAATTGTAAGTGCTGTTGTAAAGACCTAAATATAACTATCCTGTTACTGTATTTCTAGGTTGTTATCCAGGTATAACACCCACTTTGTTTCTAGGTGGTTATCCAGTTATAATACCAACTCTGTTTCTAGGTGGTTATCCAGTTTTATAAAACGGGTCCGGTGATATCTGCAATTTGATTGGCTAAAATTGCATTCCAAGCCTATGACAATTCCCTGATATCCGCACTGTAGAATGTTGCCTTTTCACTGAAGTGCTTAGTATGTAATCAAAAAGTATCACTACGCCCCCCTGAGGAGATGAACAAAATAAAAAACATGGCAAACAATTCCTCTCACTTCAAATCTCAACACCAACTTCCAAATAAGACCATCTAAAAAATAAAAATGATTTTAACATTCACTTACCACAAAAAGATTGTCACTGATGTAGACATGCTAACCAGCCACAGGTTTTAAGTAATCTAATCTTTTTTGTAATAAAGTGTGTTTTCGTGACGAAGCGATAGCTAGCTAGTGGCTGTCATGTCAATACCGATCAATACACTGGTGGCTGGCTCGTTAGCCTAATGTCTGACCTACCACTCACATTACAAACACTGAGTTTTCCCCATTTCACGGGTTGGGTTGTTTATCCATCTAACCCTATACGCCTTTCTTCATATTTAAAAATATCAAGAAATAGCCTTTAGTTTACATTTTTATTATAAAAAGGAGGAATTAAAATAGACTACCCGTTCTACCGGCGAAATTAACATAGGCTACTTCTCTGAAAACGGTTATTTGAATAACACTTACAAGTTGCCTGAAATTATTGTTCTGCCTATGTTTTATGTATATTTTCTGTAAATTGTTGAGGCATATAGCCTACAATTGTTTTCCTACACATTGTTAGCAAATGAAATGATCTCTATCCCTCTGTCGTTGAAATCATCCTAATATTAATAACACATTTTATGTGTGCTATTACATTATTTGTAAAAATAGTGCAAATTAAATTAACTACATTTTTCTGATGATGAACGCTATTATGTTCAAGTGCAATGCGACTGAAATGAATCCCGCAATTTGACAGTGGACGACTGTCTCAAGTGAACAGTTTATAGGCTAAAAGATGTTCTGTGCAAACCTTATAGTGGATGTCGAAATTAGTACATTTCTCCAAGGTAATGTACAGAAAGGTGTTTAAGCCACATATGCAAACATAAGCAAACATTTTATTAACTAGTAGAAATTAGTTTTTGCATTTACCTATAGCTATTCACATGCTTAATTAATTCATTTAGGCTTTTTCACGATTACGGCGATTGGTGCTGATTTTGCCCAAACTATGCCAATCTATTCAGGGGGCACTGGAAGATATATTTACAATGTTTAAAAAAATCGATATTACCATCAGGTTGTTCTTTGGAAAAGATGATATCCTATGGAATGGAACAGACATTACCCTCACAGTTTTTCTCTCTTAACTCATAAGATCCAAATTTAAAATTGACAGCAGAGAGAAATCTAGAAAGGGTCGAATTTTTTGATTTTACCATTTATAAATACGTTGATATTTTGGAAACTACCATCTACTTCAAGCTGCAGAGTACTATAACATTTTTACGCACAGACAGTTAATAATCCTTGAAACTTCATAAAATATAGGCTACCAGTTGGTCAAATACTTAAGACTACAACGTAACTGCAGTAGAGCAGTTAGTAAATTACTTTAGTATTAGTACTATCTAATAACCGGGAACGAATACTGGGCTAATTAATAGTTTTATTATTATAGCCTGTTAATGACAGCACCTGCATAATACATGGAAGTCCGTTTTCATAACGTTTAGTTTCCAGACCAGATTGCACAATGTGGCTTTTGATGGATGTATATAAATATCCAGAAACAAAATTCAAAGAAACGCGCTTGCAATGCAAAACTGCACAGATGTTGGCTTGACTGTGTTAACTATAGTGTCGTCAGTACAGTAGCTATAGCAGGCTGATTGATGTTGACAGTAAGGTCTGTATCACCTAAACATTTCAATAGCATAAAAAATGCATCACTAAAGCAAACTGGCTAACGAATTCCATTTAAATTAAACTGTACATAAGTGTTCAGATTGTTATAAACAATCTAAATGATCAGTTTGATAGGAACAGGAACTATATTTGATTTGTGGCGTAGTAACATGGCAACAGTAAAAGGAGTGGTGGGGGGTATGTTAATGTTTCACGATAACCGCACGCCTCGTGACCATTTTCTTAAGCTAAAAATACTAATTTAAACAATAATTTTCACAAATAAAATGTTGGCAACCATTTTATAAGCTCATTAACCCACTCCAGAGTGTGCGTTGCCAGGGAATAACCACACACCGGCTTTCAACCTCGTGGCTTTCTACACTGCTGAGGTGTGCGGTTATTCCCTGGCAACGCACAGTCTGTCGTGTGTTAATGCTTACATAACACCCACTGTAATTCTAAGTAATTATCCAGTTATAACACCCACTGTAATTCTAGGTAATTATCCAGTTATAACCCCCGTTGTATTTCTACACTGCAAAAGATCCTGTTGTAAAAATCTTGTTCCATTGGCAAAAAGGTATATTTATCTTGTATTCAGGTCATAAAATCTAAACATTCTTAAAATAAGACATATTTACTTAAAAAGCTATATTTGTCTTAGATAACACCATCTTTATTTAGTAAATATGCCCTGAAAATCAGTGTAATTGTTCTTGTTCCATTGGCAGATTATTTACTTATTACAAGCAAGAAATACCTTGTATTCTTTTACTTGTTTTGTAGAGTCATTTTTTGCAGTGGTTATCAATTTGTAAAACCCACTGTATTTCTAAGTGGTTATCCAGTTATAAAACCCATGTTATTTCTATGTGGTTATCCAGGTATACCACCCACTGTATTTGTACATTGTTATACAGTTATAGCACATACTGTAATTCGGGGTGGTTTTCAGGTATAAAACCCACTGTATTTCTTGGTGGTTATCCAGGTATAACACACCACATTAGTTATAGGTGGTTATCCAGTTATACTACCCACTGTATTTCTAGGTTGTTATCCAGGTATACCTCCCATTGTATTTATAAATGGTTATCCAGTTATAAAAGTCACTGTATTTGTCAGTGGTTATCCAGTTATAACAACCACTGTATTTCTAGGGAGTTATCTAGTTATAACACCCACTGTATTTCTAGGTGGTTATCCAGTTATAAAAGTAACTGTATTTGTAGGTGGTTATCCAGAATAAATTATATTGTATTTCTAAATGTTTAACCAGTTCTAACACCCACTGTATTTACAAGTGGTTATCCATTTATAAAACCCACTGTATTTCTAACTAATTTTCCAGTTATAACACACATTATGTTTATAGGTGTGTATCCAGTAATAACACCCACTTTAATTCTAGGTGGTTATCAAGTTGTAACACCCACTTTATTTCTAGGTGGTTATCCAGTTATACTACCCACTGTATTTCTAGGTGATGATCCAGTTATAACACACATTATGTGTATATGTGTTTATCCAGTTATAACACCCACTTTATTTCTAGGTGATTATCCAGTTATAATACCCACTGTACTTCTAGGTGGTTATTAATTCATAACACTTATTGTATTAGTAGGTGGTTATCTAGTTCTAACACCCACTGTATTTCTAAGTGGTTATCCATTTATAAACCAATTCTATTTCTCTGTGGTTATGCAGTTGTAAAACCCACTGTATTTCTAGGCAGTTATAAATTTATAAAACCCACTCTATTTCTAGGTGGGTATAGAGTTATTAATCCCACTGTAATTCTAGGTGGTTTTACAGTTATAACACCCACTGTATTTGTAGGTGGTTATCCAGTTATAACAACCACTGTATTTCTAGGTGGTTATCCAGTTATAAAAGTCACTGTATTTGTAGGTGGCTATCCAATTATAACTCCCATTGTATTTCTAGGTGGTTATCCAGTTCTAACACCCACTGTATTTCTAAGTGGTTGTACATTTATAAAAGCCACTGTATTTCTAGGTGACTATCCAGTTGTAACACCCACTGCATTTCTATGTGATTATCCAGTTAAAACACACATTATGTTTATAGATGTTTATCCAGTTGTAAGACCCACTTTATTTCTAGGTGGTTATCCAGTTATAACACCCACTGTATTTCTAGGTGATTATCCAGTTATAACACACATTATGTTTATGGGTGTTTATCCAGTTATTACATCCACTTTATTTCTAGGTGGTATCCAGTTATAACACCCACTGTATTTCTAGGTGGTTATCCAGTTATAACACCCACTGTATTTCTCGGTGGTTATCCAGTTCTAACACCCCACTTTATTTCTAGGTGGTAATTCAGTTATAACACCCCCTGTATTTCTAGGTGATTATCCAGTTATAACACTCATTATGTTTGTAGGTGGTTATCCAGTTAAAATACAGCACTGTATTTCTATGTGGTTATTCAGTTCTAACACACACTGTATTTGTAGGTGGTTATAGAGTTATTAAACTCACTGTAATTCTAGATGGTTTTACAGTTATAACACCCACTGTATTTGTAGGTGGTTATCCAGTTATAAAAACCACTGCATTTCTAGTTGGTTATCCAGTTATAAATCCTAACGTATTTCTAGGTGTTTATCCAGTTCTAACACCCACTGTATTTACAAGTGGTTATCCATTTATAAAACCCACTGTATTTCTAAGTGATTATCCAGTTATAACACACATTATGGCTGTTTCTCAATACCAAGAATGCAAAGAACGGACTTGTGTTCTTGGGGAGAATGCTCTTGCTAGTTGTTCTTGGAAGAATGAACTTACAAGGTGACGAGCACACAGAACGCTGCTGACAGTTTGAGACGATGTGTTCTTGCTGGTATTGCGCAATAATACAGACGCGGTCTGCAGTACCCAAACATAACGACAATTATTGAAGATAACAGCCAGGCGTTTTCAGAACGGCAATATGCTATTTTGGCGTTTGTCTCTGACTATGTACGTACATCATCTATATACAGTTGACTTAAATCAGCACTTAACCAATAATATTGGCAAACAAATGTGATC
>JACXGM010023815.1:0-16021 GCA_016801145.1 Umbra pygmaea
GCATCAGCAACCAAGCACCTCAGCTCCACCCACGCACCACCTCTTTGACCATTTTTGGTTATCCGAGATTGACGTCGAGTGACGCGCTACCAAGATGGCGACGACCGTCTCCGCCCACAATGAGCTTCAAAAACGCTTTTCAGAAACCAACGGGTGACGTCACAGTCACGTTGTCCATATTTTTTACAGTCTCTGGGAAGAACCCATGGGCTAACCCAGCACCTATAGCTAACCCTCCAACTTCCGTTTTCGTCATTTCCGGAAACATCTCGAACTCAAAATAGGCTGAGGTTAAATTAATTACTTCTTTACGGCAACAACTAATCTTTTCGTTATGAAATGTATTAACCTAAATTATACACATAATCCGCAGCACCGCAGACCCACCCCATGGTTAACCTTCGTATTTCCATTTCGTAATTTCCGGAAAACAGTTCTTGCCAACAAAAGTTTAGATGAATTACTTTTATTTTTGGTTTTGTTACGAAATTAATTATACATTAAGCATATGGACATTATACATTTAACCTACATCTACAGTGTATGCATGCTTTGACAGACACTCCGCCCAAAACCCCGAAAACGGAAGTTGAAGGTTAGCTGTAGGTGCTCTGGGTTAGCCATTTGTGACGTCTGCAGGGCTGCAGCTGAATGCCACAGCCGCACGCGGCATCAAAATCTGACGAAAGTCTTTTCAACCTTGTCGATCTGAAGTGAAGACAGATTCAGCAACTGTATTGCTTATTTCTACATCAAGATGTCGGTTTTTGTGAAATATGAGATCGTATAGGTGGTTAGTGTAGGCTACATTAGCAGAATACAGACGAACCGTGCGACGCACACACACCGAACCGAGACAAGCGAACCGAATGGTTCGGATGTTTTTTCATCAACCGTGCCAACCCTAACTGCTACTGATGTTGCCGAAATTGATTTTTTAAACAATCATACCCCCTCTTTTTTTAGTACAGCTCAGCCCATGAGCTAGGTTTTTGTGTTTAGGCAGTTCAGTACAGTTGTCATAGAAAGGGGAGTATTAAGTTATTTAATTTTATATGTTGTTTTAATTAAATGTTTTAATGTAATGTGTTATGTAAATGTCTTTTTGGAAAGTGTTTAATAAACAGCTTTTATAAACTCTAGTGATGGTCATCAATGATAAATTAGTCATTACTTAATGATTTGCAAATATATAATTATATTGTGACTTTACTTGTTGAGGCACATCATTATTAACTCATCATTTAGTAATTGTTAATTTACACATGAATTTGCACTACTAATGCTGTAATTAATAATGTATTAATGCATATTAGTTTACCTGTATTATACCTGTAAGTTGAAATTCAATTCTTTGGCTCATTGTGGTAATTAACATATTAAAAAAGACTATTAATTTAAAAAATGAGTTTTTAGTGAATTAATCCACAATTACATATTTAATTAATAATAATTACTGTATGAACTAATATATTAATCAGACATACTCTTAATTAATTCCTGATGTGATAATTATTAATGAATAGCTTAGATAATCACAAGTTACACGTTAATTCAGTATTATCTGTGCATTAGTTAAGCATAAATTAATGCTTATTAGTGCACCCGTATTGTAAAGTGTTACCGATATTTGTGTATATGTTTATTTACAGATCTCTGCAGTACACATTGGACAAAATTCCACAAATGTGTTAAAAGGAACTTACAAATGTAACATAACCCACAAATTCACAGGAAGTAATCTGCAAATGTGTAAAAACAGTTTTGTGTTGTACACATTACCCTGTATTTTTGTGGATATGATTTTACACATCACAAATGTAAAAATACACATTTGCAGCTGTTGAAATATTTGCGCATCATTGTACACATTTGTAGATTGTATTCTGTGGGTTACAAACATTAAAGTCCAATTAATTCTTCCATAGCCATGGAGTTAGCAGAGCTGCCCCAGAAAGAGTTGGACTTCACACTGGATGATGTCAAGTTCTTTACCGATAGCAAGGTGGTGCTTGGCTCCATCTTCTATGACTCAAGACAGTTTTACGTGTATGTCCACATTCGCCACCCAAGTAAGTCAGTGGAATTATGTGCCCACCAATCAAAATCCAGCTAATCATGCAACCAGATTACCAGCTGACCAGCTGTCCCTTTCTTTATGGCTAACAGGACTTGCCCTCTTCACTGATGTAAGACAAAGTCAACTATGTCGGAAGACTTTCAGCATGGTTAACCCCAAGTCAGATACAGAGTTACGGTCAGAGGTTACAACTTGTGTCACCAGTCTGTCACACAGTAATCTTAGCAGTGCACCCTTCGAATGATTCTCTACATGCAATCATCTCTTGAAGGCTGTTGCCCGGCTTGAACACATCACTAATTCCTTCACCCAGGGGTCCAAGGACAACACTTGTCAAGGTTGGCATAAGTGCTACAAACATCTATATGAAGAGCAACTCAACCACGAAAAAGCTACAATCTTTTGCATTGTCCAGAGTGCTGCGCATGCAGATGAGATCAGTTGTCTCAAGGAAGGGCCTCTCAGCATGTCAAGCCCGCTCAACAAAATCTGTCCCTTCATTGGGTTCATCTTCTCAGAGTTGGGGGTTGGCTAACCAGAGCCCAGCTCCTGTCAGATGAATCCCATCCCATACTCATTCCTGGCAGACATCATGTCACTCTGTTGCTGTTCAGACATTACCATGAGAGAGTTCGCCACCAGGGCATACATTTTTCAGAAGGAGCCGTAAAGGCAGATGGGTTCTGGATTGTCGGGGGAAGAGTTCGATCAGTAGGACTGTTTTCAACTGTGTGACTTGTCACAAGTTGCGAGGCAAACAAGAACAACCGATCATAGCTGGTTTCCAAGGAAACTGCCTAGAGATGTCACACCCACAGAGACCACTACTTATTTTACTTACCTTTCAAGTTATTCATAGTTTATTGGATTGAAATTCGATAAATGCCAGTCGGGAGTGTTCTGGCCCCAGTGAGGAAAATAGTGACACCTAGTGGTGAACTTCAGGAAGGTATTTCAATTGTGTATTTTCAACAGATCCTCCATTTTGCCCAGAGATACAGCATTGGAGTGATTCATTGTTAGATCCTCATCCATCCTTTTGAACTCGTCCATCCTTTTGAAGATTTCCACTAAATACTTTAAACCTGGCTCCTGTTTCTGGTGTTTTATTGGAAGAATGTTAAGCTCACTCTCTAGTCAATGTATTGTTTACAACACATGCTGAGGACAGAAGTACTAGAACGTTTAGCATTGATGGGGATGGAATTTTTCTCTGTAAAAGGAACACTACTGGCACAAAAGACTGTTAAAAATAATTCTGATTGAGATTCTGAGATGGAGCAGCACATGTTATGCTCAGATAATTTGTTCTATAGTAATACTGGTATTGAACACAGATGGTATCATGCATACTACGTTGAATTGTCAATGTGTTAGAGGATGTACTGGAGACCCATGTTGATAGTGTTTACAGACCAGTTTGGCTCTGTATGTAATCTGTAGAGAGGCATCAGTGATGTTTTTTGAATGTTATAGTAGTAGGCACATACATGTTTTTGTGATAACCAAGGTGAATGAAACACGTTTACAGTTATTCAGGCAGGACACCTTTTTTCCAGGCTGGAAAAATGACAGATTTGAAACATGCAGGAATAGTGTGTCGCTCTAGTAACAGATTGATCAACGTCGCAACCAAATATTAACCACTTTTTCATGCTGAAATGATGTGCTGTGCCCAGTGTGTAATTTGCAAACTACAATACTTCGTAGCCTACACATTTCTATCGAGGCATTGAATTCTAGCCTGAGGATACTAATATTAATAGTAATGGCATTTAGAATGCACTTAAATAATGACACAAGAACTGTCTGCCCATAAACTGGCAGCTTTCCACTCACTGACTTCTCATAGAGCCAAGTTCACTGGTAGAGGCTTGTACAGAGGCTGATAAACTGCCTGTGCTCCAAGAGCCTGCCGACTGATTAAATCAGAATTCTGCCCCCTCTGCTAACCACAAATTACACAAGGCACGCTGATGGAAAGGTCAATTTATGCTGCAGCAGGAGCTCACTGACAAGATTTTTTTATAAGGGTGTGTGTGGAGAGGTGGGGGTGGGGGGTTGCACCAAGTCTTGGTAATTTGCTATTAGCGAGTCGGGGTGAAAGATTTGATGTAATCTTTGTCTCCGAAGTCTGATAAGGCCTATTTAATCATACTATCTGACTCCAGTGAAAGGTGACAGCGCTAGCTGCCGTCTGGGAGACGTCTGGGTACACTACTAACAGTGCTCTGCAGTATCAAACATCTCGGGCTTCTGCTGCACGAAACGCAACCTCTACGCGTCAATCAAAGTGATTTATGAGGCGTTGGGATGTATGTGGACTTGGGCTGTGTAACCTGTAATCTAAATCAGAGGAAAGGCTAGCTTCCACAATCAGTGTGCAGTACATGTCTAGTCTATATGGGAAACAACTACCTATGTAGCGTGGCTGAGATGTAGGAGACAGCTTTACAGCTAATTAGCCTCAGCCGAGAACAGTTGTGATAATTCAGGTACATGTAGCTATTTTTCATCCTCTCATCACTCAGACGCATCTAAACCTATGAAAAGTACAACAAGGTTGGTTTTCTAGGGCAGTTATGTCTGAGTCTGGGCTGCACTTCATCCAAGCTGAGCCTCCGTGGGGAGGATGGAAGCAGACAAACGCCTGATCTCGGGGAAGGTGTGAAATGTTTAGGACATCAGGAGAGGGTGTGTGTCGGGAATAGCCACCTGAGGTCCATCTGTCCCGAAAGCTTTTTAAAAGGTTCATATTGAATGTCTAGTTTGTGCGGATGTTGTGTTATCTCTGTCTTTATGTGGTCTACCACAACCAGCATTGTTATACATAAAATATGTATGGCTTAATGCTTTAGTAAAATGTATTCTGATTGTACGAACATCAAGAAGTAGCAGATGGTTGAGAAGCATTTTGAGGATCCATTGGTAAGTTCAGCATCCAGCGCCAACCAGGGGAAAAACAGAAACAATATATTTATGGTTTTATATAGTCTTAGGAACTACTGTAGATAACTATCTAGCTTAGCATTCATGATGACATTATTTGTTTTAATGCCTATCCCTCCAGTGGTATAACAAACCAAGTGAGTAAGGACTGTTTGTTTATGTTTCATAATGTCCAGTAATGTCCCTAGAGAGTAATGTCCCTATACCTGCACTTTTTCGAAAACTACAAAAAAATACAAAAATTATGTTTTATGGCTTGTAAACATTAGGAACTAGCATATTGGATCCAGGGTTTGAAAACATCAACTTAAAAAATAGAAAATACAGACAATAGTAGAATAGCAAAATCGACATTTCACAATATCTAACTAGCAACCAATGCTTGTTATGGACAAAATAAAATTCAGTATTTTCGGATGTTGGTTATATTGTCCCTGTATTATTCCTGTTTTCAGTAAAAACATACAGTATAAATGTAAAAATTGGGCCGACAGGACAAATTAATGCAACATTACATAGTGCAGCTTTAATTAGCATACTCCATTTCAAAATAACGTCTTTCCCCAATACCGTTTATAACATAAATATGAAGTTTCTGCCTTTTCTTAGTCTAAATCTTAGCAATGGCTTCTTTAAAAATGCATTTTCGGATTTTCGGCAACAGGCTATTGTTCAACGTAAAAGGGTCCCATTTTGTAATCATATTCACTCCTTCAATCTTGCAATGTCATGGCTAACTAAGGTATGCCAGTGATTCTACCTATAGATTATACATACACTACTAATCAAAAGTTGTTGAACACCGAGTGATGTACATGTGTTTTAATAGAACTTAATTCCTCTAGTCACCAAGATTGCATTAAATTTGTCTGAAATGATAGTAAACTGAATTAATATCTGCTGAAAAAATGGCTTTGACGTTCTATAAGAATAATCATAACTATAATGATCAGCCCTTTCAAACATTTATAGAGATTTGCAACAATGGTAATGTCTTGGATATATATATATATATATATATATATATATATATATATATATATATATATATATATATATATATATATATAAATTAAATGCCACCTTGGTGAATTTCTATCAAAACAAAATGGAAGTGGCTAGGTTTTCTAAAACATTTGACTTGTAAGCATACATAAACCACATATTAAACATCAGTCCTAAATTTGAGGTTTAAAAGGTATTTTGGTAAATGATAGAAGTCCTGGCCTGCATCTTCAAATGTATCCCATTTTCCTCTGACCATAGTGATGTGGTGACCAGTAGGAACATTCAAGCTTTTAGATGTAGGCCAAGATACTGTACTGTTGAAAAAGGCTTCTTGCTACTTAATTGCCTGGTGATCCCTCATGGTGGAATCAATACCAAGAGAGGTGCCACCTTACTGGAAGAAGAAAAAAATACACAACTTTCACAGCGTCTTTCACAGGAGAGTGAGTCATGCTCTCAGCCAAACCTCCCAGGGGACACATGTGAGCGTGTGTGTGAGAGAGTGTGTGTATGAGAGCCTGTGTTTGTGTGTGTGTGTGTTTGTGTGTGTGTGTGTGCGTGTGTAGCCGTCTTCTGCAAGCTTTTCACTTCCCACATCTCCCACAGGCCCCAGTTTACCTTCTGTACAGTGACAATGTCATACAATGTCAGTGTCACAGTGGATTATTTCAGCCATTAAGACACCACAGCTACACAATATCAAAGCATGTAGTTGCTGTATCAGAAGACAGAAACACTGCTTCAGCCGGACCATGATGTTGCATTGGTTACTCATTAAAGATACACTGACATCTCGTGAAAACAGCCAGTAGTGAAAGTGGTGCTTATAAGCCAACCTCTCCAACACATATTTTAAACAGCATACTGCAAATACACCATATTTTTATTTCCTGAATATTCTGTTAAACTACTTAGTCTGACTATGACCATGAACATATTTTTTTTATAATACAGGTCGTTCTCTTCATTCACATTAATGCAGAATATTGTTTATTTGACTTCCTAAAGATTGACATGTAATAAACTTACCCATTTGGATTATTTATGAGGAATAAGAATATGTGTTTCTCTGTTCAAAGAAAGCAAAGGTTTAAGCTGTAAACTAAAATAAAAAGCAATTCAAAGAAAAGTGCTCTAAACTTTCTTAAACGTATGGCTCAAATAACCTGGTAAAATTGCTACGAAGTGGCTGTTGCTTTGCACCCTAGGTGCAGTGGCAATCATCGACTTTGTATCACGCGAACAGACTGAAAGATCTAGGGCTACCATTTTCTTCTCCGCATGAAAATTCCTCACCATCTAAAATTGAACGATTGAAGGAGAACATGAATAGCATACATACATACATACCTTTCCAACATGCTGAGCCTCAGGTCCAATATGTTCCTCTAAAACGAAAAACTGGTTCCATATCCAGCCCCTTTTTGGCCGGTGGTGCACATCTTTCTCAACGTCTGGGTGTTTGGTTTGGTTCCGGGGTGCTTTGACACTAGGTCTGGACTGGGAAGTCCCATAGCACCTCTGGACAAAACACAGACAGATCAACAGTGGGCAGAGGCAGGCAGCGGTGGCAGGAATTCTCATGGTAGAGAAGGAGCTTCTAGAAGGAGCTTCTTGAAGTCCTCCACTGTACCCTGGCACACAGTGTACCCACAGGCCACAACAGTGTCTCAACAGTAGGACAGCATTAGGTGCAGATCAAATCAGTCCAGTGATTTCTCCTAAATTCCATGTTTCCTTTCAGTCTGTCCATCAGGGTGTCGGACCAGGCTGCATTTCCATGTTGGATGGACGCAGACGAGAGAGGCTGGTTATTCATTTGCACAGAGTATCATGGGGATATTTAACCAGTGGTCGGTCCTGACCATTTGCCATGCTGTTTCCCCTGGAAATGATAAAGAGAGACAATATTAAAGAAACAGGAATAATGATGTTTTTTTTTGGCCGTGAAATCCCTTGATGCAATTTGATGGAACAGCTACTCTGATATTACACTTTCAATCATTTTTAGTACACTGTTCTATGCTGATGAAAACTGTCATTTCTGACTTGATTTCTGAGAGCCAATTTCCGCTGTGTGCCTGAATTGAGCATCTCTGTCTGCTTGAGATGCAAACCAGAGGATACAAAACAACATTGCTGAGTCTAAGCTCAAGAGGAAATGTCTCTGACATGCCTCACAACCGAAAAACATCCAACATAACATGATTCTGTGAATGCAGCTGAGTCATAACTGGATCCCCATGTGTAGTAATGACAGTATTTCGGTAAATTAAAAAGTTAATTACATTAACAAGGTATTTCACATAATTCTCAAACAGTTTTTGAAATGTATATTGCATGACATGTAAAATTACTTGGTTTAAATCTGCTATTCGGTAAAAAAGCATGTATGTATTTTGCTTTTTTCAGATTGGCTACACTACAGTTTTCTTTATTCATTTCCACCAACTTTCAAAGGGTCTCTGTCTACCTGTCAACAGATTACCAGCAAAGCTCGGCTGAATATCAGTCCAACAATAAACAATTTGCTAATTATAAATGTTTGATAAGAGGTGGCACAAATGCTTGTCCATTGTCATACCTTCTTTGTTTATCTGTCTGCATTGCAATAAGCCAAATTAAGGTGTCAAAAACAAATAAAAACACACTGTGAAGCACAGTTAATTGTGAATTATAATATCAAGGGTGTTAATTATTACTGACTATATATAGTGGGCATGTGTGAAACACAGATAAAGAAATATACATTTTAACTGAGGTCTGTTTGGCACATTTCTATGCTTTTCCATAATCCATCCATCCACCATCAATTGATAATTTATCTTATCTTTAATGGGAAAGGACAGTGAATATAAAATGTTCCAGTTTAGCTCTATACTCCAGTGTCCAATTTGAGACATTCAGAAATGCATGACCACAGCCCAATACAACATCAATGGAACATATTCGAAATTATGAAAGGGTGCCTGTCCTAATTTTAATTGAATAGCATTGAACTAGTGCTTACTGTAATTATAATAATTTAATTAGACAGTTCTGCTCCTCTTGCCTTATCTTTACTTTAGGTTCAATTTAAAGCTTAATTTATCCAGTGAATTAAAATAAAACTCTAGTGAGTCAGTGATAGTTTTTAGTCCTCCCTGGTTGTGTTGCACAAAATACACCACGTACAGTATGGTAATCTGTTTATTACAAATACAGTGTGAATAGATACTGTGGGTAAATCTGTATTACCCTAATCATTAATTACAATGAAAAAAACAACAACTTTAATTTAAACTTGTCATCATTCAAAATATGATACATACATACTATGTCCTAAATATTTTTTCAAGGATTATTATGGACGTTATCACCACAAATACTCTCTTCTCTTTTCATATGAATATGTTTATCAACATGCAGGATCACAACAACCTTGTAAATGACGAGAGGTTCTGATAAGGTATCGTTTGCTCTATGAAATTATGGCTACAGGAAATGATTGTTAAGAGCAACGGTTTCATATTGGATTTTCACTGTATCACTTCATCTCTAAACATGGTGTTAAGAATGACAGCAGAAATGCAAGCAGTGATAACAATCAGTGAATATCGCTCTACACGTTCTTTTGCTCAATTTAAAAAGAAATGTGAAACATCCTGCCTCAAAACACCCATAACTGTGTTGTAC
Organism: Umbra pygmaea; assembly: GCA_016801145.1. Lineage (NCBI taxonomy): Eukaryota > Metazoa > Chordata > Actinopteri > Esociformes > Umbridae > Umbra > Umbra pygmaea. The sequence goes on from JACXGM010023815.1 coordinate 9,713, forward strand.
AGTACAGCTAGCTAATATGCTTCCAGGCTATTGGAGTATAAATCAAATATTCAAAGATACCATGGACAAATAGATAGATTTGAAAAAAATAGGTTAATTGATTGTCCTTGTAGGCAATTCAAGGGTAAGGCTGTTGCTACTATTTATTCTGGTTGGTTGTGGGCCACAAAACAAATTAGCAATTGATTACTATCTAAAGTTGCTAATTATGATGCTAATTGGAGAGAAATACTCTGCGGACCTTGAGACTACATCCGAGGCCGTGACTTACATGATGATGAGCTGTGTACTGTAGCTTTGGCCTTAGCGTAAGGGACTTTTTTTGCCCTCATTTGGGCGGAGTTGCTTAAACATCAGCCTGGGAGGCAGCTCTGCTTCAAAGGCCACTTGAGATGCCTTCCAGGCAACTTTGAGGGCAACAACGTCTCTTATGATTTGACACAGACACAGAGGAGGAAACACTCCTGTATAGTTCTCTTTATAGAGTCAGAAATCACACAGGGAGCACAATTGATTGCTTTGACAATTTGACAGTTTGTCTTGATTTTGAAAAAGCATATACTCAAACGATATGGGAACAAAAGAGAATTAGGTGTAAATTTGCTAAATAGTAAATGTTTCGAAATGGATTAAAAATATACTTTAATCGAAAAAGCTACACAGGGAACCGCATATGAAGAAATAGGCATCAAGTCACAAACATGCAAAGCTCTGTAAAGGAAGGTCACAATGCTACAGAGGATAACTTGGGAGTTGGTGCAGTAAAAGCTGGATGTCCACTCTGTTGTACCATTGAAAAAGTTGGAGAGTTGCCCGTATCTTCCATAATTTCTACTAATTAAGTGCTGAAGAATTCACAACTTCCTGAAGTAGTAATTACTAATCGCCAGAAACAGTAAACACATGATTGTGAAATGGAGATAAAAAATCTAAATAAAAAGACAAGAGAATAATCAGCTTAAAAAATAACATATTCCATATTTAACCATGGTTCTTTTGCTATTGGTATGTTTTATATGTTCACAAAGAAACACCTCGATGTGATTAACATTATTGAAATGTTGTCAACTGGATGGGACCTCCAAGGTCATTAGCTGATCCTTGCTGATGGCCCAGTTTGACAGGACAGTGATTGGGTTTTCAGGAGAGATGAGCCAAGAAACTCACAGTCTCTCTTTTTCCACAAAACATACATTACGTGACTTCCTTCTTTCCTAGCACAAGGTTCAGTAGTAATCTTGGTTAAATTAGTTTTACATCATTATACTGTGCTGTACATAATGTACAGCTCAGCTAAGATGTAGAGGATAACTAGTTTGGTAGCTACAGTAAATTAAGCTTAAATAGGTATTGTGTTTGTTAGCTGGGAACGTTATTTTATCTAACCCTTCTTTGTTTCCTTTGCTTACATTCACAATTTTTCAGGTCTTACCATAGGATGTCTTCCATCTTACCCTATTTTCCTTATCTGCTTGTACATCCTTCTGTAAAGTTGTACTTCAAAGGTGTATTTTAATGTTATATAGTGTGAACACACATTACATCACAGGTTAATATATTTTACCCTACCCTATATCCTCAGAGTTAAAATAGTGGTACTGTCGATGGATCATTGATAGATCTGTCAATCATGCTACTCATTAAATAACTGAAAAGAGAGTCGTATCTGATAGGCAGCCAGAAGGCTAGGTGAATCTTTGGGATGAAAGAACAGACATGAGACACGCAGCTCAAAAAGTTTATTATTATTGATCTTGTTTCTAGACAATAAAATGATACTAGGGTACCTAGGCTTGCCTACAACATCACAATGCAATGAATAATTGCATTAATGTTTTCAAATGTGTACACAACGATTTTGAACTCCTTGCTACGAGCGTAAAATGCAGTGAAGATTTCAATTGAATAGGTATTTGAATGTTTCATTTTATTTAACTGTGGGTCTACTATAGAGAGATTTCTTTTAAAGAAAAGCACAGTAGCAGGATGCATTTGTACTTAAAATACTGATGTACTGTCTGGAGTGGATCAGCATACTGCTGAATTTGTTACAACTAGTAATTTCCATGTTGACAACTTGGAAAAGGGTTTGACTCCATCATAGTGCTTTAAGTTTTTACTGTCCTAGTTAAGGTTAATGTAACTTGGCAAGATCCTTCAACCTAGCACTTATGTCAATGTGATAGTGTTTAGGGAACAGTACTACTTGTTTCGTGCTATGGTTATAAAAGACATAGCACCTATACCACAACACTTCACAGTGAGATGTGTTAAGTAATACTAATTCAAGGATATCCAGGATGAAATCTGCCTTTTTTTATCACCCACAACCTGCATTCAGAATTTCTTCAATGATGAAATGTTTCCTGACCATGTCTTACTACATTATGTCATCTTGAACAAGCATTTCAGTACTGGCTGCTATATATTCAACCACACAGAAATTGGATTAGGTTGGTTGGGTAACGAAATATTATTAATTACTGTACGTATTTATAAGAGTACATGAAGTAATCAGTTAATGAGCATGGTGAACCAAAGATATGTAATTATTTGAAAAATATAATTGCAGCAAATCTGTCAAGATTAGTGTAGAGAGGTGAAGGAACAGAGACCAGAATACAAGTGTTCTTCAATTTATATATACAGCGCCTTGCGAAAGTATTCGGCCCCCTTGAACTTTTGAACCTTTTGCCACATTTCAGGCTTCAAACATAAAGATATGAAACTGTAAATCTTTGTGAAGAATCAACAACAAGTAGGAAAACTGAATAATTGGGCGTGCAAAATTATTCAGCCCCCTTAAGTCAATAATTTGTAGCGCCACCTTTTGCTGCGATTACAGCTATAAGTCGCTTGGGTTATGTCTCTATCAGTTTTGCACATCGAGAGACTGAAATGTTTGCCCATTCCTCCTTGCAAAACAGCTCGAGCTTAGTGAGGTTGGATGGAGAGTGTTTGTGAACAGCAGTTTTCAGTTCTTTCCACAGATTCTCGATTGGATTCAGGTCTGGATTTTGACTTGGCCATCCTAACACCTGGATATATTTATTTGTGAACCATTCCATTGTAGATTTTGCTTTATGTTTTGGATCATTGTCTTGTTGGGAGACAAATCTCCATCCCAGCTCAGGTCTTTTGCAGACTCCATCAGGTTTTCTTCCAGAATGGTCCTGTATTTGGCTCCATCCATCTTCCCATCAATTCTAGCCATCTTCCCTTTCCCTGCTGAAAAACAGCAGGCCCAAACCATGATGCTGCCACCACCATGTTTGACAGTGGGGATGGTGTGTTCAGGGTAATGAGCTGTGTTGCTTTTACGCCAAACATAACGTTTTGCATTGTTGCCAAAAATTGGCAAACTTTAAACAATACTTTTTATGGATATCTTTCAGAAATGGCTTTCTTCTTGCCACTTTTCCATAAAGGCCAGATTTATGCAGTATACGACTGATTGTTGCCCTATGGACAGACATGCCCACCTCAGCTGTAGATCTCTGCAGTTCATCCAGAGTGATCATGGGCCTCTTGGCTGCATCTCTGATCAGTCTTCTCCCTGTATGAGTTGAAAGTTTAGAGGGACGGCCGGGTCTTGGTAGATTTGCAGTTGTCTGATACTCCTTCCATTTCAATATTATTGCTTGTACAGTGCTCCTTGGGATGTTTAAAGCTTGGGAAATCTTTCTGTATCCAAATCCGGCTTTAAACTTCTCCACAACAGTATCTCGGACCTGCCTGGTGTGTTCCTTGTTCTTCATGATGCTCTCTGTGCTTTCAACAGACCTCTGAGACTATCACAGAGCAGGTGCATTTATACGGAGACTTGATTACACACAGGTGGATTCTATTTATCATCATTAGTCATTAAGGTCAACATTGGAACATTCAGAGATCCTCACTGAACTTCTGGAGAGTTTGCTGCACTGAAAGTAAAGGGGCTGAATAATTTTGCTCGCCCAATTTGTCAGTTTTTTATTTAAAAAAAAAGTTTGAAATATCCAATAAATTTCGTTCCAATTCATGATTATGTCCCACATGTTGTTGCTTCTTCACAAAAAATTACAGTTTTATATCTTTATGTTTGAAGCCTGAAATGTGGCAAAAGGTCAAAATGTTCAAGGGGGCCGAATACTTTCGCAAGGCACTGTATATATAACTTAAATACACATACAACACAGTATGGGAGGAACCAATGACATGAAAGTGCTTGGAATTGCACAATGAATATATACAAAACTAATCATGCTAATGTTTAGGCACCCCTGACAATTTCCATGATTTTCATTAATAAATATTTGGGTGTTTGAATCAGCAATTTCATTTTGATATCAAATAACTGAAGGACATAGTAATATTTCAGTAGTGAAACTAGGTTTATTGGATGAACAGAAAATATGTAATATGCATCAAATTGAAATTAGCCAGGTGCATAAATCTGGGCACCCCAACAGAAATATCACATCAATATTTAGTTGAGCCTCCTTTAGCAGAAATTACAGCCTCTAGATGCTTCCTATAGCCTGTAATGAGTGTCTGGATTCTGGATGAAGGTATTTTGGACCGTTCCTCCTTGCAAAACATCTCCAGTTCAGTTAGGTTTGATGGTTGCTGAGCATGGACAGCCCGCTTCAAATCACCCCACAGATTTTCAATGAAATTTAGGTCTGGGGACTGGGATGGCCATTCCAGAACATTGTACTTGTTCCTCTGCATTAATGCCAGCGTTGATTTTGAGCAAGGTTTTGGGTGGGTTTCTTGTTGAAATATCCAGCCCCGGTGTAACTTCAACTTTGTGACTGATTCCTCTACAGGGCTATTCAAATCCTACTCTATGAGGGCCGGAGCCTGCTGGTTTTCTGTTTTACCTTATTATTAATTTCACACATCTGTTGTAGCAGAACTACATAAGTCTCAGATTAGAGTATTGCAATGAAAAAATGGAGTGGAACTGGCTTCGAGGGCCAGATTTGAATAGGCCTGCTCTACATTATTCTCAAGAATCTGCTGATATTGAGTGGAATCCATGCGACTCTCAACGTTAACAAGATTTCCAGTACCGGCACTTGCCACATAGACCCACAGCATGATGGAACCTCCACCAAATTATACTGTGGGTAGCAAGTGTTTGTCTTGGAACGCTGTGTTATTTTGCCACCATGCTATGTTATTTTGCCACCCCTTGTTATGACCAAATAACTCCATTTTTGTTTCATCAGTCTACAGCACCTTCTTCCAAAATAAACCTTGCTTGTCCAAATGTGTGTTTGCATACCTCAAGCGACTCTGTTTGTGGCATGTGTGCAGAAAAGCCTTCTTCCGTATCACTCTCCTGTACAACTTCTCCTTGTCCAAAATGTGCTGAATTGTTGAACGATGCGCAGTGACACCATTTGCAGCAAGATGAGGTTGTAGGTCTTTGGAGGTAGTCTGTCGGCTGTTTTTGACCGTTCCCTTCGCCTTTGCCTCTCCAATTTTTTATTTCTGGTCTTAACAAGAACTGTGCCTGTGGTCTTCCATTTCCTCACTATGTTTCTCACAGTGGACACTGACATCTTAAATCTCTGCAAAAGATTTTTGTAGCCATCCTCTAAACCCATAATGTTGAACAACCTTTGTTTTCAAGTCATTTGAGAGTTGTTTTGAGGCCCCCATGTTGCCACTCTTCAGAGGAGAGTCAAACAGAACAACAGCTTGCAATTGGCCATCTAAAATAACTTTTCTCATGATAGGATGCATCTGTCTACGAAAATCAAGGCTTAATGAGCTCACCAAACCAATTGTTTGTTCCAAGTAATCAGTGCTAGGTAGTTACAGGTATTCAAATCAAGAAAATGACAACGGTGCCCAAATGAATGCCACTGTCTAAATTCATTTTGATGCATATTGCACATTTTCTGTTAATCCAATCAACCTCATTTAATTACCAAAATATTACTGTGTCTTTCAGTTATTTGGTGGATCAAAACAAAATTGCTGATCCAACAACCAAATATTTATACATGAAAATCATTGTCAGGGGTGCCTAAACACATCACTGTATGCTCTGACATGGCATAAACGCAGAGTCTAAGCATAAAGAGCATACGCCTGACTCAATAAGACTTTGTTAGTAATCCTCACCCATATATACTATACAGCCGCGGTCGGTGGATCTTAATTGGGGAGGACGGGCTCGTATTACGCTCGGGACCGGAGTGAATGGAACGGTGCCCAACGCACAAAACCCAGTGTGCAAAACAAAAAAACACTTGGTTTTGTGCGTTGCGCACCATTCCATTCACTCCGGTCCCGAGCGTAATACGAGCCCGT
>JACXGM010023816.1:0-16057 GCA_016801145.1 Umbra pygmaea
ACGTAGCTTACATTATGAGGGGAAATTATTATTTTTGTTATAGCTACTGTAGAATGGTGACATTTGCTACATTCCTGAGTGTCTAAGCTTTCTGTAGATATATAACATGTATATATAACCTAGAAATAGGACTTGTGAACTGTGATTGTTTGGACTTGTGAACCAGTGTTATTTTTTTAAGACTACCGGCGCCGGTATGTTGCTCCCTAAGTAGTTAAACACATTTTTTTTTAAAGAAGTGTGTCAAGGGTGCAGGTTGATGTTTTAAGGTGCTATACTGTTTTTTCCAGAATGTTACCATTAATTGCTTCGAAAACAGACATAGTGAAAAATTTCTGAGGTTGTGGTCTGATCTGTCTGACCTCAGCGCAACTCAAAGATGTGCTGATCACCTTTCTGATATTATTGATTTTCTCTGAGAAGATAGAAGCAAACTCACTGCATTTACTGTCTGAGAGCATTTCACTGGGAATGTGACATGGGGGGTTTGTTAATCTCTCTACAGTAGCAAAAAGAGTGCGTGTGTTGTTAAAGTTGCTGTTAATACTATTTGAGAAAAAAATCTGTCTAGCTTTGCCTAGTTCTACATTGAAGGCATGAAGGGTGTTTTTATAGATGTCATAATGGACTTCAAGTTTTGTCTTCCGCCACATGCGCTCAGATTTGCGCTCAGAATCTGCAATTTCTCTTCAAATTTTGAACTGTTGTTGAGTTTCTCCATGGTGCCTTCTGTCTGCCATTTTTCTTCCTGACATTCAAAGGAGCAATATCATCAATTGCACTCTTAACTTTTGAGTTAAAGGAATCAAGGAGAAAATCAACAGAGTCCGCAGATATGCTTGGTGTTAAAGATAAAGTCTTCATAAATAGCACCCTGGTGTTTTCATTCAGGCATCTCTTTTTGACAGACACAGATCCAGCTTCAATGTTAAGAGAGATCAACATATCAAAGAAAATACAGAAATGATCAGAGTGCTACATCCTTAACAATGATTAATGAAATGTTTAGGCCCCTACTGATAAGTAAGTCTAGGGTGTGTCCACGATTGTGTGTAGATTCATGTACATGTTGAGTCAAATCAAATGTATTTAAAACAGCTATGATATATTTCGCCATATTGCTTTCTGCATTATCTATGTTAACTTCAGCAATAGCAAGACAGTCAAACTCTGAGGAAATTGCTGATAGCAATTCTGTAAAGTCCTCAACAAAGGCTGGAGAGTATTTCGGAGGCCTGTAAATAATGACAAGTAGAATGCGTGGAGCACCTTTTAACACCATTCCCAGATATTCGAAAGACAGGTAATTTCCAAATGACACTTGCTTACATTGATATACATCTTTAAAAAGGACAGCTACATCTCCTACTCTCCTAACCGTTCTGCAGACACTCATAAAATTAAAGTTAGGATGGGCTGTTTCATTGAGGATTGTTGCACTGCATCTCTGTTCTAACCAGGTTTCACTTAGAAGAAAAAAATCTAGGTTGCTTGTGGTTATTAAGTCATTGACTAGAAGTGATTTATTTTTAAGTGAACGGATGTTTAACACTAGAACGGCCAAAGGCTGACGCCATCCGGCGTTCGAGTTTGTAATTAAAATATATGTGTGATTTTGAAAGTTACACCCTCCTGCTTCCTTGACTTTTCCTAAATATGTTTATTTTACATAATTCTGTTGTCCAATTTCAAAAATCTCAAACAGAAAGCTTTTTATCAATGATTTCCATGTTTTTTTACCCCTAATTACTACTAAAACCACCAAAATCCGACGCCGCCTAATGTTGGTACCCAGCCAATTATCTGGTACCCAAGCGCTAAGCAACCAAGGCCCTAAGCACCTCTCACTGAATGAATGCTTTCAATGGCTTAATGGCCAATAACCACAGACAAAAAATATTTAGCCCTGGCTGAGAATTAACTAAATAATGTCTATCATGTCATAAAATACTTTTAACTTTAGTCTTTGCAATATAATGTAATAACTAAAGTTACTGGCTATCATGTGTTTTAGAATTGTCGCCAATTATTTTTCAAAAACGAAATGCTGCTTCTCATAATTCAACATTTCATATAGGCTACACTCATGTTGTAGCAAAATAAATAATTGAATAATATTTGTATTATAAGTAGGCTATTTGTTGTTTCCATTACTACCATAATCCTTAAGTTTTAACATCACAATTGGCCAAATGTGGCTGCATTTACACATGTAATTGTCCATGTCGGATATAGCCTATTACACTAACAAAAAAAATATGTGCTCAGTTCACATAACACCTGACATAAATGAAAGGGCAGAGGGATTTATGAAAGAACTATTGGATGCCCGTGAAGTTATATGATTATGAAAACTACATAAAATATTAAATGTCTGTAAACACGCTTCAAGTCTACATCTAGTCAGCGCAAAGAGTTGTTGAGGCGAGCAGATGCACTAAAATGCACTAAACTTTGTAATTAAATATAAAACATCAAACAACTTTATAGTCTTCCATATTTTATTCGGTAATTACTGCATATTCTCCAACTCTACACTTTTTCTATATTGACTTTTATTAAGTAAAGCACTTTGAGCTACATTTCTTGTATGAAATTAGCTATATAAATAAAGGTGTATTATTATTATTATTATTCTAATATAATGTACACATAAAATGAAATGAAAAATACTTTAAGGTTGTGTCATTCATTATTCTCAAATGTTTATTTTTTCTCGCGAGCATAGACTGTAAAAAATGCTTGCGAGCCATATGGGCATTATGTGGCTCGATGGAAGGATAAAATAAGGCAATCACAATTTCTAAAACATTTCCATCATAATCTAAGCTATTATGCGAATGTAGGCTGGCAAGAGAGGCAGTGTCTCCTCAAAACAACTGGATGAGACAATAATCGATATTATATAAAAATAAGAACAATGCAAAAATTGAAAAATGTGACATTACAAAGTGTAAAAAGCACTCGTTTTTATAAAGTAATACTGTCTACTGCTCATACGCAATAATCCTCTACAGAAGAGGACCAATTCATTGAAATGACTAGCACAGATGGCTCAGTGGGTAGGGAGTCAGAATTGTAGTCAGAAGGTTGCCAGTTTGATTCCCGACTGAGCCAAATGTCTTTGTGTCCTTGGGCAAGACACTTTACCCTAATAGTAGTTATATATTGGATGTTTTTTAGCAACATCTTCCCGCTGGTCTAAACTGTGCAGCCTCTTCCGAAAGCGTCTGTGGCCCCATAACATTTCAATCCAAACTGATGCCCATGCCCCGGAAGTTATGACTATGAAAACTATAGCTATAAAACGTTCATTGTCTGGTAACAAGCATTTACAGCGTGCGGTTATACAAAACGAAGCTTGCTTGAACCTGAACAACACCGCGGACAGAGAGGTGAGGGGGTGGAGGAGGGGCAATGAATATAGGCCTACCTGCGTTTTTCTGACATTTAGTAAGAGGGTGTGTGAGGGGGTGGGGGAAAGGCTGTGTTTCAATTGCGCAAGCATGAACAATCATCTTCATTCATCAATGGATCTCAACATGCCACTGAGTTGTTGAACTTTAACCTACCTAGGATGAGTAGGGTTGACATCCGGCCTGAATACTGACCCAGGTCCGACCTAAGCCAGTCGGTCGGAGAATCAGAAATGAAATTAGCTGCTGATAAAAAGCCCAATACTTTTTTTTGCCTATATTACTCAAATCAATTTGTAATGTAACAAAATAAGTAATTCAATAATATTTGTAATCATATTTACAAAAAATATGATCAAATGGTTAACTAAAGGTTTACTCTCTGTTGCCTATAATACAGAGGATTGGTGATGTTTCAACACGTTGGCAAAGATCTTACACAAAGTCCTTGTGTGGGGGCTTCTTTTGCTCAGTTTCACATTAGCCTAATATACGATCAGTTCGTACAACACCGCGGACAGAGGGGATAAGGGGGTTGGAGGAGGGGCCATTAGGCTGACAATAAGCCTACACTCAAAGCACAAGAAGACAACACTTGAAAACAGACGTTTGCTACAGTCTAAGACAAACGTTTTTAAAGATTTATGAAAAACTGCATTGCTTGTTACAAACCAGGACATAACATAACTCAGCATTAGTCAACCTGTGGTGCGCGCCCCACTGGTTGGGAATAGAGACATGACAAGTGGGGCGAGACAAACATGAGGAAATTCTGTCATTTTGTGCCCATTTCTATTAATTCCATTATTTATTGACACAAACCTCAAAATAATAAAGATATTATGCGAATGTAGGCTGGCAAGGGAGGCAGTGTTTCCTCAAAACAACTGTATGAGACAATAATCAATATTACAAAAACAAGAACAATGCAAGTATTGAAAAATGTGACATTACAAAGTGTAAAAAGCACTCATTTTATAAAGTTACACTGTCTACTGCTCATACGCAATAATTACCTACAGAAGAGGACCAATTCATTAAGACGACTAGCACAGATGGCTCAGTGGGAAGGGAGTCAGACTTGTAGTCAGAAGGTTGCCAGTTCAATTCCCGACTGAGCCAAATGTCGTTGTGTCCTTGGGCAAGACATTTTACCCTAATTGCTCCCAGTCGTTGCTGTAAATAAGAAATTGTATTTTGTTCTGTTTGACCATGCAGAACAAAATATACTTGAAAAGGAAAAAATAGCTACGTCTTCAATCGAGCTTCGCTATTTTCAACAGCTGTACATATTTCAATATATATTTACCTGAAGCGGGTTTGAATTGAAATTAACCGGTCTTTACAGGTGCCGTTATACAATTCAAAGCTGGCTTGAAACCGATTCATTTTAGCTTCACGTCTATTTATCTCGTCAGCGCAAAGCGTTTGAGGCAAGCAGATAATTCAATATTATAAAAAACTGTACATAGAACAATTATATAATCCACACTGCACTGGTCTGATATGCAGAACAAAATAGACTTAAAAAAGGAAAAAATACGTCTTCAATAGAGTTTCGCTTTTTCAACAGTTGTACATATTTTAATATATATAGTCACCATAAGCGGGTTTGAATGGAAATAAACCGGTCTTTACAGGTGCCGTTATGCAATGCGAAGCTTGCTTGAAACCGATTCATTTTAGCTTCAGGTCTATTTATCTCGTCAAATCTTTTTTACCTTCATCAACAATATTTTACAGAAAAAAAAGTAGGATATATAAAAATACAAAACAAAGAAATATTGATAACGATTTCTCTAGTCTCTAATTAGCAAACACAACTGTTTTAAAAAATTACACAGCAGCCGCTGAAATGTTCGCTATTGTATTTGAATATAAAATATTAAAAAAACGAGGACGAACCCTCAAGGGATGCCGCACTGTGAAAACAGGATGACCATCAATTAGCAGGTGTAGGAACAGGGGATAGGGGACAACGGAACACAGGCTTGATACGTGAGACATGGAAGGTGGGGTGAATCCGGAAAACCCGTGGAGGGCTAGACGAACAGCAGAGGGGCTGATGACCCGGGTGATGGAGAACGGGCCTATGAATCGGGATGACAACTTCCGGGACTCCACCCGGAGGGACAGATCACGAGTGGTAAGCCACACTCTCTGTCCCGTGTGATATCGAGGAGCGGGGGTCTGCTGACGATCCGCCTGGTGGCGATATCTGGACACGGTCCGGAGGAGCGTGGAGCGGGCTCTCTTCCATGTCCTACGACAGCGACGAACAAAGGACTTGGCTGATGGTACTCCCACATCGTTCTCCTGCTCCGGAAACAGGGGAGGCTGGTATTCTAGCTGGCTGCTCCATGTGGTCGGGTTGGAGGAGACGAGGCAGCGTAGAGTAGTTTCCAGGTCCTGATTGACCCGCTCCGATTGGCCGTTGGTCTGAGGATGGAAACCAGATGAAAGGCTGACTGACAGCCTGATGAGCGCACAGAAGGCCTTCCAGAACTGTGATGCGAATTGGGGACCCCGATCGGATACCATGTCTGTGAGAAGGCCGTGGATCCGGAAAACATGCTGCAGCATAAGTTGAGCCGTCTCTTTGGCAGTGGGTAGGTAGCTTGGGTAGGGGAATGAAATGGGCGGCCTTCGAGAAGCGGTCCACCACTGTGAGGATGGTAGTGTTGCCTTCGGAGGGGGGAAGGCCTGTAATAAAGTCCAGGGACAAGTGAGACCAAGGACGACGTGGCATAGGCAAGGGTTGGAGAAGCCCGGACGGGGCGTGCCTAGGGGTCTTATTTTGGGCGCAGACCGTGCAGGCAGAGACAAAGGCAGGAACGTCCACCCCCATGGTGGGCCACCAAAACCTGCGTCGGATGAATGCCAGAGATCGACGGGCACCGGGATGACAGCTGAGCCTGGAGGAATGTCCCTACTCCAGCACTTGGGAACAAACGGAGTCCGGAACATATAAACATCCTACTGGACGCCCCCCGGATCCGGGTGTGTCAGCTGTGCCTTGCGGACCTCACCCTCAATACCCCAGACCAGGGTAGTGGCCAGACAAGAGGCCAGTAGGATGGGAACAGGGTCCGGCTTACCAGCAGGATGGTCAAACACACGGGACAGTGCATCAGGCTTGGCATTCTTCAACCCAGGTCGGTAGGACAGCATAAAGTTGAACCGGGCAAAAAGCAGGGCCCATCTGGCCTGGCGGGAGTTAAGCCGCTTGGCGGTGCGGAGATACTCTAAGTTCTTATGGTCGGTCCATACTTGGAATGGTTGCTCCGCCCCCTCCAGCCAGTGTCTCCACTCCTCCAAAGCCACCTTCACAGCCAGCAACTCATTGTTGCCGATGTCGTAATTCTCCTCCGCCGGGGTAAAACGACGGGAGAGAAAGGCACAGGGATGGAGCTTCTGGTCCATGGCGGACCGCTGAGACAGGACAGCCCCTACACCCACATCGGATGCATCAACCTCCATGATGAACTGACAGGAAGGGTCAGGGTGGACCAGAATGGGAGCAGAGATGAAACGGTGGTTCAGGTCAGTAAAGGCTTGAGCTGCCTCCTGATTCCAAACAAACCGGACCTTGGTGGAGGTGAGTGCCGTCAGGGGGGCCGCCAGGGTACTGTACCCTCTGATGAACCTCCGATAGAAATTCGCGAAGCCCAGGAAATGCTGTAGCTGACGACATGTGGTGGGAGGTGGCCAATGTTCCACAGCCTTCACCTTACTGGGGTCCATTCTGATGCTTCCGGTAGTGTTGACATATCCCAGGAATGAGATGGTGGAGCAGTGGAACTCACACTTTTCAGCCTTGACACACAGCTGGTTCTCCAGTAACCGCTGGAGTACCTGTCAAACGTGCCCCACATGGTCCTGTGCAGAACGGGAAAACACCAGGATGTCATCTAGGTAGACAAAGACGAAGCGGTTCAAAATATCTCGCAGAATGTCGTTGACTAGTGCCTGGAACATGGCAGGGGCATTGGTCAGGCCAAACGGCATCACCAGGTATTCATAGTGGCCGCTGGCGGTGTTGAAAGCCGTCTTCCACTCATCCCCCTCTCTGACCCTAACCAGATGATAGGCATTCCGTAGGTCGAGCTTGGTAAAGATGGTGGCCCCCTGGAGCGTCTCGAAGGCAGAGGAGATGAGGGGAAGCGGGTACCGGTTCTTGATGGTGATGTCATTTAACCCTCGATAATCAATGCAGGGGCGCAAGGTCTTGTCTTTCTTCTCCACAAAAAAGAACCCTGCACCTGCAGGGGATGAGGATGGCCGAATGAGACCACTGGCGAGAGAGCTCTCTATGTATGCCTCCATGGCTTTGGTCTCGGGAACAGACAGAGAGTAGAGACGCCCCCTGGGAGGGGACGTGCCAGGCTGGAGGGTGATGGCACAGTCGTAGGGTCGATGAGGGGGAAGAGAGCATGCCCGGGATTTGCTGAAAACTTCCTGGAAGTCCTGGTATTCCAAGGGGACAGAGGACATGTCCGGGGCAGCCATAGGGTTGGGGATCTTGGAAACGTGGGGACCTTGGGCAGACTTCAGACAGTGGGCATGGCAGAACGGGCTCCAGCCCATGATAGATCCCATAGCCCAATCGATGAGGGGGTTGTGTTTAATGAGCCAAGTGTGACCCAGCACCATGGGAACGTGGGGGGAACTGATGAGGAGAAACTGGATGGTTTCGCTGTGGTTGAAATGCCCTACCGTACCACAGTATAAACAGCTACGACTGTTGAATCTCCTCTCCCGTTCACTAGGGGTCAGTCTCGCCCTTCCTAGCTCCATAGGTTCCGTTTTCGGGGATTCGTGAGGCTTCGGCAACTCTCGGGGGTGTTCGGGTATTCCCGGAGGCCCTCGGAAACCGGAAGAACAGGCATGCCCTGAGGAGCGATTGTGGTGGGGATTAGCCGTTCTCCTCTCCTTGTTGCGTTCTCGTAACCGGCTGTCAATCCGGACAGCAAGGCTAACAAGTATATCGCGTTCATTGGGCAGTTCCCTGGCAGCCAGCTCATCCTTGATGGGGTCAGACAGCCCATCGAGAAAAGCGTCAAACAAGGACTTTCTATTCCATGAACTCTCAGCAGCCAGGGTTCGGATATCCACAGCGTAATCGCCACACTGCGAGAACCTTGGCGAAGACGAAGGAGTTTACAAGCTGCCTCTCGCCCTGATACAGGGGAATCAAACACTCTTCTCACCTCAGCAGTGAAGTCATCCAGGTTGCCACAGAGCGGCGTCTGTTGTTCCCAAACCGCCGTAGCCCAAGCCAGGGCCCTCCCCGTCATAAGGGTGATGAGGTAATCTTGGAGTGATCAGAGGGAAAAGAAGAAGGCTACAGCTCGAATATCAGGGAGCACTGGGACAGAAACGAGCGACAGGTCTCGGGGTCGCCGGTGAAACGCTCAAGAGGAGGTAAGCGGGGCTCCCGGGAGGCAGACATAGCCGGGGAGGGTCCGGGAAATGCTGTGGAGTGGCTGGGGTCAGGAACGGGTGTTACGTAGCAGAAGGTGTAGTAGACAGCCCCCTCAATTGTCCAGACAGGGTGTCAAACATTCAATCCTGGCGCTCCGACAGTGTCTGTAACCCATACCGTCTTGCAGCAGGCCCTCATGCCTCCCCAGGGTGGTACCTTGAAGGGTGACAGCGTTGCGGAGCAGGTTGGAGTCTGCTGGGTCTGTCATGGCTAGTTCGTACTATCACAACTCAGGCCTAGACCCAAATACTGACAGCAGAGACAGGTACGGAGTGCAAACACAGTTTATTACTCCCAATATTCGGCAGGCAGACTCAGGTGAGGGACAGGCAAGGTTCGGTACACAGTAAAGATCCTTGTCAGGAGTCACAGGCAGACAGCAGGCAGAATCGGTAAACGTGGCAGGCAGGGTTCGGTACAAGGGTGATCTAGTAACAGCTACTGGGAGACACTGAGAAAATAACGGAGGAGAGAGCGGTTTTTAATGAGGGTGATTCGTATACTAATGACGCTGATGGGCGTTAGCAGTTGGCGGTTATAGGTAGTTTGGAAGGCCTGGTGGTTCTAGTGTTAAAAGTGCTAATTTAACAGTGGTATTCTTGCTTTCCCCCACAGCAATTTTAGTTTGACATGTAATAGGCAGTAGATTAGATGGGTTTGCTATCTGGCTTGAGATAGCCCTAGACTTTCTGTTATGTAAAAGAACAGGAATAGAGAAAGACACAGGCACGCTGGGTTCCCGCTTGTTCTGTAAAAATTTGATACTGTTATCATAGCGGGGACCCGACACATATCACTGAGAGCTGTTTTCAGTTGTTTTTGGTTCTGATTTCTGTTGTGGGAGGGGCCGAAGCTTTCTAACCGGTGGAATAGGGGGAGCTGCAGGGCCTCTGCGCTTTCTGGTTGGTATCTGGGGGCTCGCAGCAATAGAGTGGGATAGTTTTATTCCAGCATGAACCAGATCCTCCATTTTTTCGGAGAAGGTCAAGAGCAACTGGTTCTCTGGTGTCACTAGAAAATCGCTTCCCTGACTGTTTTCCACAAAGTTGTCCTTGGAATCTTGGAGCACTTTTAATGTGACACAGTCTGTTTGTGATGAGCGCTGTGGACAGGACTCAGCTGAGATTTTGTCCATGAGCACTGATTTTTGTGGCTGCGTTGTGCTCATGGACATCATTGTCCTTGTGGGATGTGTCAACGGCAGTTAGTTTTCACCCACTTTCCTCAGTTTTTCTGAGATCACCCTGATAGGGGATTTTTGTTGTGTATTTTCTTTCTCCTTATTTGGTGAAACTATAAAAGAATGGAAGATATTGTATTCCAGATGATCTGCAAGAATTCGAAGTCCAGAGTTGTTTAGATGAATCCTGTCCCTTTTAAAGAGATTTCTTCTCTCCCAGAACAGGTCGAAATTGCTGATGAAATTCAGACCTCTGGAAACACATGTGGGGTCCAGCCAATTTTGTAGTGTTAACAGTCTGCTAAAGCGACCTATCCCTTTATTAATTATTGGCAATGGGCCTGATATATGCACTTTTTTAGACTCTTGTAGAGATTCAAGTGTGTCAAACAGGCCAATGAAGTCCTTTTTTAAAATTTCAGACTGCTGATTTAGAGTGTCATTTGAACCTATATGTATAACAATTTTGTCAGCAGTGTAGCTTTCGAAGATTTCTGGTAGTTTCTCAGTTATCTCGCTGACAGTTGCGTATGGGAGACAGTTTGTTATCATACTCTTACTCCTTAATTTGTTGATTTTCGAGTCCCCAATGAATATAGTGTTTGGGTATTTCGGCTGTGTAGCCTGTGTGAGAGCTTGAGGAATTGCCCCTGTGCTTCGTCTGACTTCAAAAAGCCAAACCACTGCCATATGTAGACATACTTTTAAAGTTCAAATTTCTTCATTTTCCTCTTTTTTCAAATTGCTTTCGCTATCAATCTGAATCCTCATTCAACCATTGATTCAACAAGGGCTGTCAGTGATGTCACTGAACAGTGTGAGAACGTACTTGAACGTGCATGCAGTGTCGTAGACTGCTGCTGTTTGATTGGCTGTTTGCATTAAATGCAAGTAAGTGATGTTGTAATTTGTGGAACATTTAACTATAAAAATACATGATTTTATTGAAAATATTACATATGTTTATCATCAACATCGATTTTATTTATTGTGATAAATATAGATATTTGTTTATTGCCCGGCCCTAATGCAAACCCATTATTACAGCCTGTAGTTACTAGGAACTTCACATACAAAATTGTCACAATACTGCCCAGCCCATACAGTAGGCTGTGTTGCAATTGCCAAAATTTGCTCAATTGTTTACGTATTGAGATTAAAAGGCCTCACATACACAGCTACTCTACAGATTTTGACATGGATTATGTTGTCTCTAAGCATATGCAATATTTATTTAGGTAACGCTTAAAAATACAGGCCGCTACTTACACGGTAGTAACCGGGTATCTACACGAAAACAAGATGGTAAGTACTCTGTAACAACGAGCAAATACATCTTAACTACTTCGGTTTTAATAGGAATTAAGGATGTACCTACTGTAAATCTACCAGGATAACTACTTCGGTTTTAATAGGAATTAAGGATGTACCTACTATAAATCTACCCAGGTAACTACTTTGGTTTTAATAGGAATTAAGGATGTACCTACTATAAATCTACCCAGGTAACTACTTTGGTTTTAATAGGAATTAAGGATGTACGTACTATAAATCTACCCAGGTAACTATGTAGTAACATTAAGGTAAGTGCAGTCGCAAATAGGTACGGTACGCGGTCACTAATTAGGTCTTGTTTTTTATTTTAATAGGAATTAATGATGTAATGTGGGCTATGAATAAAGCCACAGTAAATCAGGGTCTGTTATGAGTTTTACAATTGCTTAAAGAAATGTATGCCGGGTGTCAGATCCGTCTTGTCCTCATCTGTAACTGCTCCAGTCATAAAATGTTGAATTCCTATTGGAAGGAACGCTGGTTTCAACAAAAAGCTTTCACATGCAAGCGCTCATAAAATGAGGAATTATGCTTATTAGCATTTCTTTCGCAATCACACACGAGTACCCCATTATTTATATAGGAACAGAGTTTCAGTGTGTTCGTTGCATTAAGACTTATTAAGCCAGCTACTATAGTCATTTGTGTATATTTGCCTAGTTTTCGGTGGGTCTCAGGTGTCAAGTCTGATACATTTTGGATAATAGTTGCTGACCAATAAAGTGTTGATTGTTGTTTCTAAATAGTAGTTGACATATCATTTTGATTAAGGCCTTCTGTGCTATTCTAGTCAAAATTCTATAAGTGTCAGTTATGTTCCAAAAAACCTAACTAGGAATGGTGAAAAAAAAATTTCCAAAGGTCCCAACCTCAAATGTTTAGAAGCGTATTAAATAATGCACTAGGTAAGTGTGCAATGCAATATTATACAGAGTAAGGTTCTTGGAAGAACTTAGAAACAACAGTGGCAATTTATCCTATATTGCCAAATTACAAACAAATACTTACCTTAATGCAATCATCACATCGTAGAGCAGTCCTTGTTGTCGTTGTGTACTAACTTTAAGAACATCAGTATCAAGTCGAAGATACTTTCAAGGTACTTACCCAGTACTTACAGTGAAACTACCAGGTGACAAGGCTGTTTGTTACTTATAAATACACAGTAACTACAGAGAATCGGGCCTGTATTTTAAAATAAAGCTTAATGTCATATAATTTCACTGTAGTTACCTAGAAACTAAGGCATTTAAAGTGAGTTTTCAATAGTACCTTCAAGGTATTTTCTCGACACTTACAGTGACACTACCAGGTAACTACACTTTCTGTTACACAGTATTTACACAGTAACTACACTGAATCAGGCCTGTACTTTAAAGTAAAGTTTAATGTCACATTATTACAAAGTAGTTACCTAGAAACTAAGGCATTTAAAGTGGGTTTTCAATAATAACCTCAAGGTATTTACTCGACACTTAACAGTGAAAATACCAGGTAACTACACTTTCTGTTACCCAGTAACTACCCAGTAACTACACTGAATCAGGCCTGTATTATAAAGTAGAGATTAATACCATGTAGTTGCCCTGTAGTTACATGTAACAGGGCATTTAAAGTCATTTTTCACTAGTACTTCCAAGGTACTTACAATGAAACTACAAGGTAACAAGGCTGTCTCTTACCCAGTAACTACACAGTAACTACAGTGAATCAGGCCTGTATTATAAAGTAGAGAATAATACCATGTAGTTGCACTGCAGTTATATGTAACAAGGGCATTTAAAATCATTTTTCACTAGTACTTCCAAGGTACTTCCAATGAAACTACAAGGTAACAAGGCTGTCTCTTTCACAGTAACTACACAGTAACTACAGTGAATCAGGCCTGTATTATAAGTTGAGACTAATACCATGTAGTTGCACTGTAATGTCGTTTTTCACTAGTACTTCCAAGGTACTTACAGTGAAACTACAAGGTTGTTAAACTGCACAGAGCCTGTTCCATAGTAGTTAAATATGTCAAACCAAAACCTCTGTTACTACTTTAAATACATGTATTTTGCAATAACTTATTTTGATGACAACATAAAAAAGCAGGCAAGTGGTTATATTATTGTTTAACTCACAATAACAAACATTGACATATGTGTAGGTGAATTGATAGACTTCACCTACACATATGTCAATGTTTGTTATTGTGAGTTAAACACACACACACACATATGTCAATGTTTGTTATTGTGTGTGTGTGTGTGTGTTTAACTCACAATATCAATTCACCTACACATATGTCAATGTTTGTTATTGTGAGTTAAACACACACACACACACACACACACACACAATAACAAACATTGACATATGTGTAGGTGAATTGATAGACTTCAGGCGAGCAGAAGTTAGTATACTGTATAACTGTTTAGCATTTCTATTGCATAAAAAATTATGCAACTGTAAAATGCAGAATAAAGTGAACAATTTACGGATTACATAAAATATGTTGGAGCAGACCAGCCTACAGTATATCAAATTGTACAGTATCCTTAACCATAAACATATACCTGGCCGTAGTGAAGACAGCTTCTGCCAAAGGTGAAACACTGGTCTTTTCAGTCCCAGAATCCAAATTAAAACTAAATAGCCCCTAAAACCTCAGCTCTTTAACACCATTTTCCGTCATATCTG
The DNA here is from genome assembly GCA_016801145.1 of Umbra pygmaea. Lineage (NCBI taxonomy): Eukaryota > Metazoa > Chordata > Actinopteri > Esociformes > Umbridae > Umbra > Umbra pygmaea. Next base: position 14,102 of record JACXGM010023816.1, read on the forward strand.
AATGTACCTACAGTATAAGATATCCTGCCAAAGCATGGGAGAGTAGTGACCAAAAGTTAGCTAAATCCGAATGAAGTTCGATAACTAACAAATCACCACACAAGACTTCTGGCCAATGTGGTTCATGTCCACATTCAATTTGACACTTTCCACTAACTCCTGTTGAACATGTGACTAAAGTTTGCAATTATTTTGGGTGATATTAACCTTGCAGTGAATTGTTTTTTTTCACTCATCCACTCAAGCTAAGGGCTCAGGGAATAGCTTTCATACATTTGCACCAGCGTTTAAGATGGCAATATTTACTGCATCTGGTTTTCACAGGAATTTCCCTGAGTGAAAGTGACAAGGGGACATGTTTAGGGGCAGCCTAATTTGGGTTTGTACCCTAGCCAAAACTGTATGCTTTAAACAGGAAACCTATCATCTTGGGATCTTCATGACAGGCATCTACAGTATGGTGCTTTGTCCATCTTGAGGGGAACTGTTTGAATCCAAGATCACTGCCAGCATGGTGACACCTCAAGAATCCTATCAAAGGAGATCAGAAGACACAGATGATGAGGAAGAAAGCAGCGAGAGAGACAGAGGATATAACATTTTCATGACTTGCCCAAAGACTATAAGGACATCCACAATACATACACTACATAAAACATGAGCATGAACATCAAGCCCATTTCCAATTTTTCCAAATCGAGGCACCAATCACAACCGTTGAGGTGGGCTTTATACGATGACAATAGCGCAGCTTTATACTTTCATTGGTTGAAGCAGACAATTATGATGGCAGCTGCAATGGAACATCCACAATATCAGCGATTTGAACATTTCCTTTTTGTTAAATACCAAGCAAATAATTACACTCAAAGCCATCATATCTAAAAAAAGACATTGTCGCGGTCTTGCCGACTCGACAAAAGTCTGATATATCCAATTGCGCCGAGACGCATTTGAGTGACGCCCCTATGGAAATGTGCTGTGAATGAACCTTGCCCAGACCCACTCCCAGACAGGACCCACTCCCAGAAATATTTTGTTCCGATGGGCTTTTCTCTTGACTGTATGCCTCTAAGTCCCACCCTATTGTCTGCAAGCTTCTACTGGAAAATAAGGTAATTTCTCTACTGTGCGACAAGAAGTCACGTGGTTATGACACAGGAAAAGTGGCGGGGCGTGCATTTTACACCTAGGCCTTCACTATCTTCCCGAAATTAAAACGCATTATAATAACCTCACAATGACATTCTAGGACTATAGGTTATTGTCATTCGGCATATAATGCACCCCATGTTCATAGTGAAGATAAGTTTATTCCACTCAATAAAGGTTATTTACCACGGGGCTCAACACCTATGAGACTTACAATACACTAATTGACCCATCACGACTGAAACCATAAGAATGTAACACTATTGTCAGGAGCCAGCCTGTGTTGGGACTGTTATTTTTGACTTTCTGTTTATTTCAGTGCTTTTTCACGGTGGTTTAGTTAGTTTGCTGTTTTCCTCTATTGTCATTTGTATTCTGCTCTGTCTGTGTTTGTTCTGATTCCTTCCCCTTGTGTGGTGTTTGTCTCCCTAGTGTGCCTCTGTGGTGTTATTGCCTGTGCTCCTTGATTTAATCAGTAGATGTCTGTTATTGTGCCCAGGTGTCTGTCATTGTCCTCATTAGTGTTAGTATTTAGTTGGTGTGTTTGTAACCCTCCCTTGTTCGTTCTTTGTTTCCCTGTCACGTTCCTGGTAGTGAGTATTCCTGTTCTGTATTCCTGAGAAATCCTGATACCTGTTCCGAGTTTCCGGTGCTTGCCATAGATTTGTTTGTTAGTTACGTTTTTGCCCATCGTGGCTGTTTTGTTTTACTCTGTCTACTATTAAAGTACCCTTTGGTTTATTCTACCGTTACTTCGCGTCTGTCTCATCGTTCCTCTGCCCTTTAGTCCTCCCAAACGTGACA
>JACXGM010023817.1:0-16019 GCA_016801145.1 Umbra pygmaea
CTTTCCCCTTCACTGTCCCCCTCACTGTCCCCTCACTGACCCCTAACCAGTCCCCTTCACAAGCCTCACTGACAATGGTTACACATCCTCTTGGAATCGAGCTGAACACCTTTTCCAGAAAATATTCTGGAGCACTGTTATTTGGATTAATTGTTGAATGGAGGCTGTGTTATTGCAAAAATGACTAGAACACAAAGGTTATGTTCTATACGGGGGGACACTATTGCAGCTCTACACCAGCACGCTGCAAAGACACACACACCCAAACACACATACACATGCCTGCCCCCTCCCCACACACACACATACACAAAGACCAAGAGCATGTGATCCAACTCAGAAACAGAACCAGGCACAAGGTACAAATTACCATAAAGATATGAACTAAACCCATTTTCAAAGCTTGAAATAAATGCCAGATCTTTTTGATGCCAGAGATCTGTGACTTCTCTTTACAAAGGGAGGTGCTGAAAAAACGAAACATGAAGCAAACACCATGAACAATTTAGCAATTTCCGAGCCTCCTAATAAAAGGGTATATTTTTCCTTCTTCCTGTTTTTTTCTCCTTCTTTGCCCAGAGTTATCTCGTCTAGAAGCAGAAAGGATCTTGATTAAGTTATTTATCTTTTAAAAAAGAAAACTGAAGATTTTTTTATGGTTCCACCACCAGTATTGCATCCAATGATGGCAGTGCATTAGTAATTGAAAGAGAAGTGGCAAATTCAGATTCTTGCCCCAGTGTAAAGAAATGTCTTAGGATCTGTAACCTCTGTGTTAAAGCTATTTCTACTCTGTTTCTTTTTACGTTCAGCAGCTTATAATGGCTGAATGTAGTAGCTTAGCGTGAGGGACGTGTTAAACAACAGTGTGGTGGTGTGATGCCTGACTTCATTATTAAGTAATAAGCAACAAGGGGGTATGTTATGAGGACAGTATACACTACATAGTCAAAAGTATGTGGACACTTAACAATTAGACTGATATGTGCTTTTTACACATTCTATTCCAAAACCACGGACATCAAAATCGAGTTCCCCCCCAACCCTCTTTGCGGCTAATACAGCCGCTACTTTTCTGGTACGTCTTTCTACAGGATTTTGAAGTGTGTCTTTGGGAATTTGTACCCATTCAGCCAAAAGAGCATTTGTGAGGTCAGGCACTGATGTTGGCTCGCAATTGCTGTTCTAATTCATTGCAACGGTGTTCAATAGGGTTGAGGTCAGGGCTGTGTGTAGGCTACTGGAGTTCCTCAACACCAAATTCTTGGAAACCATGTTTTTGTGAATTTCGCTTTGTGCACAGGGGAACAGTCATGCTAGAACAGGAAAAGATCTTCCCCAAAATGTTGCCACATAGTTAAAAAACACCCAATTACCTAAAATGTTTTTGTACACTGTAACATTAAGATGACTCTTCACTGGAACTAAGGGGCCTAGCCCAAACACTGAAAAACAGCCCCAGACCACGATACCTCCTCCACCATTAGTAGGGGTGTCCACTAGGGCTGTGTGATGTTTTTAGTTTACATACAGTCGAATGGACATGTCCAAACATTGTCGATAGATGATGTAATCATATTTTTTATCCATGAAATATAATTTTTTTCTGTTCGCTCTGGGTGAATTGGCAGGAATAACGCACCTGCACCATATTAACGCACATAACTTAATTAAAGTGCTTCAAACGAATACAATTGTCAGATATAGCTGTAAGAATTCAGTAGGAATGTGAAGGACCCAGTGGTGGATTTTAATTAATGTTTTATATAACGGATGGCAGTGCGAAATCGCACAAAAAATACACCAAAACTTGTGAAGCTAGATTCAGAAACAAAACAAAAAACAAGAAAATACATCAATGTAATTTTATCCAACATGTTGTTCTCTAATGGCGCATGTTATAGTCATAGTGGTTATAGTAAATACATCAAGAGGAAAGAAACATTAAACAAAGTTTTTGGAGAAGAAAAACTCTTGTATCTTTCTCACCTGATATTTGACATTTGGGAGTTCAAAAAATAAAGGTATTAGGCTACATCTAATGATAGTCAATTGTAGAATATTATAAATTGGCTTTAAGTTTTCAAACTTAAAATAATAGCCTAATCAGTTTGACAAGTGTTACTCCAATAGACAAACACTGGTTTCCTTTATTATAAATGTAGTATGCTGTACTATTTGTATTTTGCCTTTATAGCTCTTGTAATTAAAGTTGTTTGTGACAAAACCCAACAATACGGCCTAAGACATTCGTCTATCTTGCCAACTTATTTTGCAATGTTCTCTCTATCCCATTCCCAATATTAGGCTATAGCCTATTTGCAAAAATACTTTCTGAAATTGAACCCTATTGCACAGAAATACATTGTTAAAATATTTTTCATCGTAAACATTCTGTTAAATAAGACATGACAGATTTTGTGCTGAATTCGGCTTATTCTATAATTAATATTCCTTGTTCTCTTGCTTTATTTCACTAGCCTACCACATTTCTTTTTGACAATGAAGACTATGGCATATAGCAAATAGGGAAACACCAGATGAGGCTGTTGGACATTTTACCCAGCTCACTGGGCTACACGTTCATGCGCCACCAGAAAAGGCAGCACATTTTAAGTTTAATTTTAACACAACATCCTTTTTGACATTGTAATGTGGTTGCCATCAACGATGGCTGACGTCCATTGTTGATGTAATCCTCCAATCGCCCAGGCCTAGTGTGCAAATACTTTAGGTCACATAGTGTATCATAGCTAATTGCTAGTCTTAAGCAGGATACATTTCGATCAATGCCTTATTGACATTATAATTATAGAATTAAATGAATAGATGATGTAATACTTGTGGTGAATGTCCATTTACCAATGGTATCCACCAATCCGCATTTAAGATTTGAATAACTTATAATTACATTTATTTATGTATGCACATTGTATGGATGTGTAACCATTTCATACGTTCCATCCATTCTCACATGACCCTGTCAAGGGATGTGTTTTTCCCAGTTGTTTTCTTCAGGAAGTTGTGTTCACTGAGATTCATGACTGAAGTGCTGAAGTGTGTCGCTGAAGGCGGATGCATGACGGCTGGACAGAGGTCACAGTGCATCTTGTTAGTATTCATACGCCAAAGCTGAGGGACTACTTCCACAAAGGGAGAGGGACTAGTGAGCAAATTGAATGAGGGGCAAGGTCAAATGCTTAGATTTAGGTGGACCCCGCACAGTCCGCAGCTGCCAAAATTAAAACACGACAGGGTTTCATTTCAATTAGACAATTAGGGAATGACCCAGGAGGGTCACTTCATTGTATGTGTACTATTGATCATCTGCATTGAGTTAATCTTCAGTGGATATGGAAAGGTCTATCCAAGGACAGGGCGGCTGGTAATAATAGCCTAGACCTATACTGATTATTGTCACATTGATTAATTAATCTAAAGTGGACCTTGAGAGGTATTTAACTAGCTGTGATTTAAAGATCGCAATGCTTCTCTCTTTTGGTCAAGCAACTAATAACACAACTGTTGGTTGTCCAATATCTATACAGAAAACTATCCAAGACTATTTAAAAAATTAAATTCTTACTTGCAAAATGGTACCAAAGTACCAAAATTGCAAATGCTTTTCATATTTTTATAACTGTGCACATGAATCATAACACATTTTTTAATGTGAAAATTGTTCAGATAGCCCGCATGAAAATCACGTGGTATTCAATTGGGAAAACAATCATGAAGATGGTAGGTTAATGATTTATTTACACTCAAAATGTAAATGTGCCGGAGTTAGCAAAGAAAGCTCATTTTCATCTGTAGTCCCATGCCTTAAACCAGGGTTTACAATCTGGGCCGAAACAATCTGGAAGAACGGAGTTGACCCCTGCCTTAAACCGACTGGTTTGGGGGACTATACTTTTTTTAAATAATCATTTTCATTTAATTCTAAACATTTTTATTTAATTATATTTATTGTGCAAATGTAATTTTGACACGATTAATCCACATTTTTATCAGTTTCAACGTTTCCATATTCGTCAATGCTTAAAACGTTTGCAACTACCATAGATTGGCAACTACAGACATCCTACTCAATTTAGAGACCCTTGCACTCTGTATAAAATCTGTAAAAACACTTTTACTCTACGGTCCACAATTGGCTGTTATCTCTGTAATTCATATAAGCAACGATGGCTATTGGTAGTTCACCACCTTCATAGTGCGGTACCTTGTGCGTATTGGTGATATCGTCAGTCCCTTGAATGCTCTTCTGGCCAATAAGCGAAGAGGGGGACGAACACTTTTGGTGAACACTTGCTCCCACCGACAGTGGTGGAATCGGAACGTCCCCGAGCGCACAGACTTGAGTAGAGGCGAGAGTACACGGTGAATTACTCATTTGGGAGGAGATAGTGGATGTTTTTTTTATCTCCGCTCTAACAACAGCAACAAATTGAAATATATTTTGTCCAGAGGGCCGTCTAACTACAGCGATCGAAACGTGGGGGGGAACCAGGGATTAGATCTGCAAGTTTTTTTTTTGCATTTTTAAAATTTTCATAAAGGATTCTGTTGGGAGGTTCGCGCACACTTTCGACGCAAAGATGATGGTCGGGGAGATTGAAGTGAAGGAGAGACCGAGGCCGAGTCCAGATTATTTGATGCAATTGTTAAATGAAAAGAAGCTGATGACCAGTTTGCCAAATCTGTGCGGCATCTTTACACACCTTGAGAGGCTTCTCGATGAAGGTAAAATGCGGTCTAAAGAACCAGGGTAGTTGGGAGGGAAAGCGTGACCACGGCACTATCCCTTTTGGGTTCGGTGGGGCATGCTTGCATGCATGTTAGCTACCTAGCCAAGCTATTATTGCTTGCTATCCAACTGAAGAATAGAATGGCGCAACACAAGTTCTTCTTTTAACTTTTACAAAGTAACTTATAGGAAATGAAACTAGCTTCGTGCACCGTCCAGTATTAGCACATATTTTTACAGTAAACCTCAAGCGTTTCTTTGTCCGTTTTGCTCTCCGACTTGTGACGACGAAGTGAAAAGTTTGTTTTAGCCTGCTAACCAGCTAGTCTGGTATGATAAACTAGTAGATAGGAATTTTCGCAGCCATTATAGGAGGTTATAGAAATAAACTGAACTAAAACATATTTTAAATCGGCTGTCTTCTCGAGTTTGATTGGGTAAACAGAGTTACAGTTTGTTACAATGAAGAATTATTGTAGCGTCCACGTTCCATCGAAGTCGCCTGGAATACAGTACATTCGCTACATGAACGCTAACTGTACAGGCTGCCTTCCTGTATAATCACATACTTGTAAACGCATACGAAAATGCCTAAAAACACAACAATTGACTGGAGTCGCAGTGAAGCAGCGTTGTGCACTCAGTATTTGCTTAGCTGAAATCTGGTGGATTTGTACCACATCGGAATGTGCCCAGACTGCTGCTGTTTGATTTTGGAACAATGGGTAATACGTAGAGTTGTTTGCCATGCAAATATATCGTTCTAAATTATTTGGTCTAGATATATATCGTTCTATAGCCAAGATAAACAGTGCATTTATTAAGGGCTGACAAAAACATCAGACATTGTGTTGCATTTTGTACATTTGATGCAGTAGTTTTCCTCTCTTTGCCGTCTTTGTTAGGGCCGTAGTCTCAGCCACCATGCTGTCGAAGAAACCCATCCCGGTACAATTCACATTTTTGGTGTCTTCAGTTTGCTACAAATATACTGCTCTTGCGGTCCACTTCCATCTTACGCAATAATTGTACAAATCGTAACTGGAATGTGGTTTATGTAATTGCCTAGGTGACGCTAGAGAGCGCCACTTGCCCTGGGTCTTCTCTTTGACGAGCTGATGTGGACAGCTGCCATCTAGTCAGTATTATACGAATAAAGTATAATGTTTCAAATCAATGCCGTTGTGTATTGTAGTGTCTCCTAATTAATGTGAATCAGAGAGCCACACAGTTTCAGGTGTAACTGTATCCAAGTATTTGGTAATCTGATACTGGCATGCCATATAGAACCAACATGTGTCCCCAAGTCAAATGCTTATCTAATATATCATGGTGTGCATGTTTTTTGCCCTTAGACCAATACAAAGGATTACTGTGCCACCACCTGTAAAACTAGTTTTGTTTGTACAGTGACATTCGTGAAATACCACTCCACGACCTGTCCCAGTTTACTATGGCAGCCACGTTTAGATAAACTCTTCATTTGTTTTAATGATTACACTTGAACTAAGCCCAAAGTTTTACTTCCTTTCCTGCAGTTTTCAGTCTTGTTTGTTTTTTGGGCGGGGGGGCAAAGGAAACTGGGGTTGAGGGCGCTTTTCCAACCCTTCTATCCTGAATACCCAACCCCCCACAGTGCTTTGCTCCTCAAGCTGAGAGGAGTGATGGTCTGAATCTGTGATTTGGCAAACTCTGAACGCTGGGCAAGGGTATATTCACAGTCTGCCGGGCAGGGATTTTTGTGGCTCAGGGTGTGGGTGGTGTTTTTAAGAGACTGGGTTTAGGAATGCACGTGATCTTTTACATTACACATGCTGCCTAGTGCTCTCTGTGGCCAAATGGCTCTAGTTTACAGGGGTTACTACAGCAGCCGCCCAAACCGTTCCCGTCTGACTGCTCGTTACTGTGAGGAAAATCACCACAGTGCAGGAAGCTTTCTCCTGGCTAAACCCTGCTGGTCTTTGTTCTGAGGTTCCATACAATTCCGTTGCACTTAGGCGTTTCTGAAATGACCAACAAAAATAATAATCACAAGTGTAGTGAAATGCCGTAAACCGTGGCATGTGTTACTTATCTCAGTGGCAAGGCAGTGATGTGAGGAATATTTGTCTGTGATTTGGGTTATGTAAATCATGACTAGAGTTTCAGCCTTTGGCGGAGGTAAACATTGCAGCTCTTTGCGACTTTTGTCTGGGAGGAATATTTAAAGGGTGCACTGATTTTGTTTTGTTTAACCTTTCATGTGAATATTTGATTATTCCACTGGCGTGTGGGAGATTTATACACAAAGTAGCTTACAACTCTGGATGTGTGTTTATTTTGATGGGAATTTGATTGTTTGAAGATACAAATGTGATACCTTAAACATTAAGCTGTGATCGCCTAATATAATTTGAATTGGGGGATCTGTTGGGAAATTATTTCCTGAACTAATCACATTTTTACTTGCCTTTTTTAATTTTTGTTTTTTTACACCTAGATTTCAGGCCTTTGCAAACAGCACAGGAGGAATGTGTATATGTCACGTGTAGGTCATTGGGTTGGACTGGTTTCTGAGCGAAGTGCTCAGGCACTCAGCTCGAGACATTTTGCAGGACATTCAATGACGCACACTCAATCGTGTGATTGCAGTCTTAAGACAATGTCAACGTAATCAGTATGCGGTCTCAAACATGTGGCGGCTATCGAAATATAAAAGGTGGGAATGGCCTGTCTGTTGTTGTATTGGGATCCGGGGTTAGTCACATGCTTAGGAAATCTGTAACGGTAGGGATGGGCTATATGAACTAGAAGTCATGTCCAAGTATTTTCCTGTGTCTTGGCGATATCTGTCACTTGCATGTGAACTCACCACCAGGCAAAAGGATCTCATTGTCTGCTGCCATCTTAGTGTATCTGTCGATCTCCTGATCTCTGGGTGCTTAAGGCCAGGTGCGCTGGTTTTTAGGGATTTATTGATAAATTTACATTTTAGTAATTTTGTCTCCCTGGAGCAACGTCTGGTAAAAGTGCCTTGATCAAGGGCACAATGACATTTGGTACAGTTAAGTCTTGAACCGGCAACTTTCCTTTAGTCATTTAACAGGCATTTTCTTATCGGTTTTCCATTGCAGATGTTAAACTCCATGGGATTTGTTGAATGTCATGCTATCACAGTGGCATTGGGGGAATTTAATTATCCAACCTTCCATGTTGAAATGCTAGCCTGGTTAACCTACTGAAAATGGAATTAAAAGAAGCTGCAGCACAGAACAAGTAGGCTAGCATTTAGTCTAACACAGAGATTGCTATCGCCAGCTACATTAACTCTATCTTTGTTAGTTATAGCTTACGTAAGCTAGCTAGATTTAGCAGCTTTAGTGTCACCTCAGAACTCGGATATTTGCAATGCTAGTGTTTTGAGCTGTGACTTTGGAGAAGCTTAAAATGGCTAGCTAAATATAGCCACCGTTAGTTACTAACTATCCTTTGTTACAAGAACTTCAACACAGGAAGCGTTATTTTCCACGTCATGATTAATTCTCTGTACTCACCAACGTTGCCTCTTGGTTTTGTAACACTTTCTAACAAACAATGTGTAATAAACAAAATCATCGCTGCCAATGTTCGGTAGCTTACTTTATTTACTTTTGCCCATGCTGTTTTTTTACTTTGATTGGCATTCATCATGCTTGGAACTTGTCTGCCTCCTTTTCTTTGCAAAATAAAAATATTTGTAGCCCACTAGAGTATCAATCAACTGAAATACATTTTTTTATGTTTCATGTACTGAGTTATTAATTTTCCCATATCATGATATCAAGATTAACCGCCTGCACCTACGTAACAGCTTTATATCACACCACACAGAAACATGTACTCTGACCACATGGCACTCTGGCTTCTAAAAAGCACAGCTGAAGTCATGGGATTAGAAAGGAAGTTAAGACTCCCTCCTGGTTGCCTCTCTTTGGAGCCCTGACGACAGCTGCACGTATATAACACGCATTCTCGCACGGCCAACCTTGTGCGTGTGTGTGCAGCTGTTTCCATGGCGAGGGAAAACAGACACCAGAAGCATTACCTCTTTGACCTGCAGTGTGTAACAACTGTTTGGTGTTTCCTTGCCCTGCACTGGGGCACTTGTGTGTGTAGCCTCTAGGTCCGTCCACCGCTGCTGTGTACAGAGTCTGTCAAGGGCACTTTGGTGGACTAGATGGGTGCTTTTAAAAATACCCGTGCACAGCAGTTGGTCATCTCTCCCGAGGTGACACATGCCTTGTTATTATGGTTATTTTTGTTTATACTGATCCGCCGTTGACATGCCATCAAGAAAAGTTATTGAAATGGCAGTATTTTCCATTGGTGTGAGTTTTTTTTGGGGAAGGGACATTTTTAGTGGCTGGTGAATTACAGTTTGCAGTTGAGAGGGTAAGAGAGAGCTACATCAGTGTGAGTAGTAAGACAGTTTAGTCATGTCTTCATGTTTTTTGCAGCACCCAGACTTGTGTTTAAATTTGGATGTTTAATGTTCAAAGTCTCTCTACTTATCTCTGTGAAAAAGCTGTTTTGCTTGTTTCTGGAGTCAATACCACATAGTGGGAATAGGGTAGCAGGTTGCGCGTGGTAACAATCTCTTACTAACCGATGCATAACGAGTACGCTTCAATGTTTTTGTTTGTTGCCGACTTGGGGTTTTATCAGACATTTCCTCGTGATTTGTAGATCTTAAAAAAAATTATAAAGAGCGAATCCTTGGTTAGGCACCGGGTGTCTCTCGGGCAAGCGCAAGAAGTCACATAATTAGTGTACTGTTCTGAGCTCATCTCACATGTCATCTTTTCCCTGCCCATTCCTGTGCGTCTACCTCATTTCCTATTGTTGGGTGACCCTTTTGCGCCTGCAGCGCAGGGCTAGACCTATGCTAACCTTAGAGGCGCAATCATTTTGCCGTCTAACGCGATTGAGGTTTGCTCGCTAAGTAAGACGGTGCCTTTGAAGGAGCTCTGTGGAGCGACTACATGTAAAGATGTTGGTGGAGGGATTTTGTGCAAGCTGAGGTCTTTAATGTGTCACCGTCCGTTCCCGCCCAGCCCTTTACTTCCACTTAAAAGGGGGGAGGGGGCGTTTAATTAACCAGAGCTGTTTTGTTAGCAGCTTTACTGGGCAGTAAATGTGAGTTGCAGGCCTGTTTCTCCCATCAGCTGCCTCGTCCGTTTGCTCCCTCCTGTTGATAAATTGGACGGTTGGAAGAGGCGGACACAGTGCGTGTGGACGTCCCAGAGTTCATCCCTGTATCTCCAGCCTGCACGCGGGTGTCCGTGGGCTCCAGCAGGTCCTTGGCTCAGGGCCCGGGACGGAACAGGACCATCCCCGACCCTGCTGCGGCTGATAAAGCCATCGTCCGACAGTCCCTGCTTGCACCTTTATCTTGGGCCACCATCCACAGAGTTCTGGGTTGTGTTATCACAGATGCCTCTGCCACAGCTGCCTTGGTCTGTCTGTCACCAGGGCTTTCTGTATTTAGCTGCTTAGCAGAGCCTCTTATTTCTCTACTTTTAATTCCAAATGATACAAGAAAAACAGAATCTTAGGCACACCTAACAATAAATAGGTGACTGTGCTAGGAACCAGCAGATGCACTAGCAATATAAAGTTTCTGCAAACATCCAGTCAGACGCAACCCTGTTTCTGTCATACTGAGCATTCGGTCAAAGCCAAAGAGTACAAAATGGACACCCTCACAAAAGGCTATTGTGGACTGTTTATTTGTAGTAGTTTTTCTGAGAATGTTCTCCCTCTCCGGCTCTTTGTTTTCTGTCAGAAAGGAAATGGGTTTTGGACAGCAGGAGAAGTGCTGCCTGACCTGACTGGACATAGCAGCATGTGGTAATGTTGTCATTGTGATGTTGTCATGGATATAACCAAACAGCTCTCTGGGTTCTGTTTTGTCTCTGGGATGTTTTTTGCCTAACCCAATGAGGTAACACCCATCTTAGACTGGATTTTATTTCTTTGAGAGTCTAAGAATGACAGGAAAAAGAGCCTGTTTGAGTCTTTTTAATAACATGTGAATAAAAAACTGGAATAAAATCCACACTCTTTCCATTGTAATGTGTTGTTTTCTCAGCAAGCTGTGTCTGTCCAGTTTCCTGTGACTCATTTGAATTTGATGTAATGGGCAGTTTGAGACTAGCTTTGCCCCTCCCTCATGGTCGAGTACACTAGTATGTTCACACCCCGCGGGAGGGGCAGCCTTCACCCTCACATTCCTCAATTATGTTGAATAATTCCCACATTCCTCACAGTCAACACTTCCTGTATTTCCGTCGTGTCTTTGGTTTTCCCTCTGTACAGCAGACGGTCTGCGTCTCAGGGCTGGCTGTCGCTTCAGATGAGGGAATGACAATTAAGCTCCCCCGGCAACAGCGTTTCCACCGCTCTTTCTTTTGCGTTTAGCGCACCGAGTGGGTAGGAGAATAAACGAGCTGAATGCCCAAACCGCCACGTCTCTGTCTGCATTTTTTTGTTTTTTTCCCACAGTGTAATGGCAAGCATTGGAGGCTAGTTGAGGAATGTGGGTTACCTCGGTGTGCTTAGCCTGGTGTTTGATCTGTACAAGGCTATATTGACCAGCTGGATCTGGCTTGCAGGAACTTGATCATTTTGAAACATTCAAGATACATTCCGCAATGTTCGTAAAGGCAAAACTATTTTTAGCCCCCACATTTTAGTTTGGATGTGTAGTATATTTTCTATTATATGCACAATCTGAGTAGAATCATCGTCTTACTGTAGTTAGCTTGAAACCCGACAGTGTTTCTTGGCTATTGTAAGCATTCCCTATCAGAGCTTGAGGCATGGAATTCCCAACAAATGTGTGGTGTGGTTAGCTAACGTGGGGTAGTCTCATTGACAGTGCTGTCAGTTTTACCATGAGCTATACGGTGACGTCTAATGAGTTTGCAGAGTGAGGACAACCTCTAAACACAGGTGAACAAGTCAGAAAATGTAAACCTAGACATTTGAGAGAAATCAACTAAGTACCGAGCGGGGACCCGTTTTAGCTCTAGGACGCCTAAAATAAAAAATGTAGAACCTAGAGGACTAAATAGTTCTAAATATCACCTACATCTGTAGAAGGTATCTTTAATTTCTGAAATATTCTCAAAGATTTTCTTCCCCTGCCTACCTTAGTTCTTCAATAATGTCTTGTGTCCTCCGTAAATGCTACAATAGAATAATTTGCCCACCATTTGCAACCTTCGACTTCTCCTTGCAATGCAGTTGCCGCGATAAATCATTGATGAATAATTTACCTGTCTCTAAACAGCTTGTGTTGTTTCTGTAGCATTTCTGCGTTCGCCTCCCCTTTGGGAGAGTCAGGCCATCATCCGTAGCACCGTGCCATCAAATATGTAGAGGGGCGTGGCATCCAGGCCTAGGTCTGTCGCCCTGGTGTCCCTGCATCTGTTAATCTCCGTCCTCCCAATCTTTGTCCCATTCTATTTGCAGACTAACAAGTGGCTTGACCTTGAGTTCACCTTGGTGGTTTGAGTGAAACTGCAGCGTCGCAGTCATAGCGCCAGTGAGCATTGGCATTCGTTCAGCTGAGAGATGGTGTTTATTTATTTTTTTGGTGTGTGTGTTTTAGATCTCAAGAACAGGTTTCAGTGTTATTGAAGCTTGACTCACGATTCAGCAAACGCAAACAATCACTTTGTTTGTGATGATAGGGTTTCTGAATTACCTGTCTGCCCCCACACAACTTGTGATTGGACTTTCCTCCTGTACCACATGTAGCGTCATCCAATCAGCTAACAGGGCAATTCTCTGAGGGAGAACGGCTCCTCCCTCACCACTACCACCACTGCTCTGTCAAAGCAAAGATGCTTGCGTTGCGTAACAATGGAAGCAACAAAAGAATTTGTTCAGACATATTTTTTGTCTAGTCGGTTTTCCTAAAGGATTAGACCCACTGTTATCAGTTTGTGGTTTATGACTAGATTACAGGCAAACACAAAGGCTGTTTTGTGTGATTAGGTTTTAATTGGGGAAACAAATGCTCCTTTAACAACATTACAAAAATGAGGCCTCAGCAGCTCTCACAGTGAGGGGGAGAACAGAACGGGATGTCTTTGTGGCCCTTTGAAAGGGTTACTGTGTTACTGGGCATGAAGAATTGATTGATTGTGTGCACTAAAAGAGTGGAGCGAGAGAGAGTACAGGCAGTAGATGGGATGGGGGATAAAAGTGTATATGTTCTGAATGAGGTCATCTGTCAGGCCGTCACTACAGTCCCTGTTACCGGGTTGACCACGTACCCCCACCCGCCGTTTACAGCAATAGCGCCAACACTGCATTTTCTGTGTGCGGACCGCTAACTGCTTCAGTCTGCTGAAGATATCCTGATGTTTTGATTGTGAGGGTTAATGTTAGCACTGCTTACCGTGCTGCTGTCAGGGTTAATGTTAGCACTGCATACCGTGCTGCTGTCAGGGTTAATGTTAGCACTGCATATGTGCTGCTGGCAGGGTTAATTTTAGCACTGCGTACCATGCTGCTGGCAGGGTTAATGTTAGCACTGCATATGTGCTGCTGGCAGGGTTAATGTTAGCACTGCTTACCGTGCTGCTGTCAGGGTTAATGTTAGCACTGCGTACCGTGCTGCTGGCAGGGTTAATGTTAGCATTGCGTATTGTGCTGCTGGCAGGGTTAATGTTAGCACTGCATATGTGCTGATGTGGGGCCAGCAGGTGTTTGTGTCCTCTCTGCGTGAGAGTGTCAGTGTGCCGCAGGGGCGTGCAGCTGTTCTGTAACATTCAGGTGATGTATCGTCTCGGGGTCTTAACCTGCAACGTAAACCCTCTTCCTGCACCCTCCCACCTCCCAGCGTCCTGAAGATACCCAGTCGATCCTCCTGTCAGGCCTGTTTCTATCTCTCCACCTCTCTCTCTGGGACGTTTAAGGATTGTTCCAGACACCAGTTCAAGCTGTTGGAGGCACAGCCTTCTCCTCACACCGCATCTTTATCGAGCTTCTGACACCCTCAATAAGACCCGCTCTGACTTCTGGCTGCTTCTCCTCCTCTTCACCTTGGTTAGCGTGCATCTTTTCATCTCAGATTTTTTTACATCTCCATTTAGTTGTTTTACATTTGTATAGTTGCTCTGCCTAAATAAGTTGAGCGTAATGCATAGCTGAGTTCCTCCTGTGCGAAAAGCACAGTGATAAAACTGAGAACAGTGTCTAGTTTCCCATGATGAATGTGAATGACTCAAAGATCTTATCTCTGACCTGGCCTGTTTACATTAGCCCTGACACACATGCCTGGATTCACCAGTCTCAAACGCTTGCCCGTCTATTTCCTACCACTACCGTTGTTTTCTTCACCGTGTCTCTCCACTTCGGCCTGGCACTGATTCAGCCTGAGGGGTGCATTTCCATCCTTTCATCTGAAGACCAGCGATGACATTAAAGGTCTGTAACGGGGCCTGTCTGTTTGGATTAGCCCAGGGTCACCCGTTCTATGCACCAGCCTTCTATATGGCTCTCTCACCCACCACCAAACCAGCAGCCTGTTCTGCCCCGCTCTCGGCTGCCTCCGCCCTCCTGTCAGTCTTTTGAAGATGATCAATGCCTAAACCCTTAAGCAGGATCAGTAACTCTGTGATGGCTTCCTTGACTCGCTGCTGTCAGATCAGGGCGATTGCTGGTTGCTATGATGCCCTGACCCAGTTCTGCCACGCCGTTCCTGATGTGCGCCTTGCATTTCGGTTTGTACGAGTTCACCGCCGGGGTATTCAGGCTGGGCCGTGGGCCATGACCAGACTAGCAAACACCCTGGGAACGCTGTCTGTTTCGGGCAGGTCCAGGCTGGTTCGGTGCTTGCTGGGCCCACTGGCTCTTAATTCCCACAATCTCCTCTCAGCCAGTGATGATGCAAAGCTACTGCTGAGCAACTTGTTCTGGCATGTTTTGGGTGCCACCAGGAAGCTGTAACGTGACAGAGCTTCCTATTGGACAGCACCTTGCACTGTGAAGGGAAACATTAACCTGTGTTACGACGGCCTGTTCTCTGTTTTTGTGACAAATTGAGTCTGTGGTTGTTTTCTAAGCACTGCATGCCTGAGGTGTCTTCACGTATGAAGGGCTGCCATTATTACAGTGTCATAGGCATTTAGCCCCTCCAGCGCCACCTTCTGGCTGGGGTGTAAAACCTCTTTCTGAAAGCATGACCTTATTTCCTACTAATTAATGCCAAAGCAGTGCTGTTGTGAGTCAGTCTCTGTTTCCATGGACTGGGGAAGGAGTTGCAGACCCACACGATCATTGAGTCACCATGCCTGCTTTCTGACCGCTTGATGGATGACAGGCTATTGGAAAGCCTCAGATAACATCGCCATTGCCCTCCCCTACAAAAAAGCCCTATCGACTCAGCCACAATTATCTCCTTGCTCTGTCCTTTTGATTGTGTTTCTGTCTTTGTGGAGATGGTCAGCCATACTGCGAGGCACAGGCATCCTTCCGTCAAGAGGACAATGAAAGGACAGATTGTGTCGGACAGACGATGAGGACACGTCTTGCCGAGGTCAGCCTCTGAGTGGGGACACAGCCAGGAGATCAGATGTTGACAGTGACCCCAAACCAGTTAACTTTGATTGACTTGGCCTTGACAGAAAAACATTTTTTTACCTTGCCGTGTCAAAGTGAAGGTCAAGCAACCTTTTTAGAGCACTGGTCAGAGGCTCCAACTGCTTTTCTTCCTGACAACATTGGTGAAGAGAACCTCTGATGAGCTGTCTCCCTGGAGACAGTTGAGGGCGGGCTCTAGAATGCGCTCAGGGCGGGCTCTAGAATGCGCTCAGGGCGGGCTCTAGAATGCGCTCAGGGCGGGCTCTAGAAGGTGCTGAGGCTGTGTTAACCACTGTGTTGCTTCCTCTCAGAGCCTATCTGTTCTGGGCACATTGAGACAACTGTTCCTTCCTCTCTCTTCTGACAACTGGGCCTTTCCTGTCATTGTTGCTCTGTGTGTGTGTGTGTGTGTGTGTGTGTGTGTGTGTGTGTGTCTAGTGTTTGAGCATGTCGTGACCAGGGAACGTTCAAAAGCATCAGAGGCCAGTAAAGGCATCTGCTCCATGTCATTGTGACAACACAACCCGTCTGAGGCCCTCCATGAAGGGCCCACCACGAAGGCTTAAAAAAGCCTGGTTACACTAGCTGACAGGAAGTGTCAACCCCAGCACACAGCTTTGCTACTCTGCCCCCCCCCCCCCCCCCCCCCCCCCCC
>JACXGM010023820.1:0-16020 GCA_016801145.1 Umbra pygmaea
TCTAATCAATGCAAATTTGTGGGCGTGTTATGTAAATTACGATGGTTTTCAACCGTCTGATTTATCAACAGCCGCTCATTCGTACGCTGGAATTGGAGTGATACGAAAGTTTTGTAAATCACACGTGAGTCTCGTCGTAAGATGATTTCTGCGCTCAAATCTACACTGGTTTCTACGCACGTTTGATAAATGAGGGCCATTGTGTGTGGTCTATTAAAGGTGCACTGAGTAGAATTTTGCAGAGTGAAAACAGAACTACTTTCTCTTTCATAGACCATTTTACAAATGCTGTGGAATATTTATTTTCATTGTTTTTTCGAAAAATCTAAAAATGCATTTCAGACCCTTACCTGTGGCTCCCCCGTGTACCCCTGTGGCTCCTCCCGCTATGCCTGTGCCTGTCGCCATCCGGATACTTGCGCATATTAAGGGGGATATTGTCATGGTATCACCTGTGGCAGTGCCTGAAACTATGGCACCAAATATATGTACTAATCAAATATTTTATGTCAGAGTTACATGTCAATCTCTCTGTCCACAGAACACAAATAAACCGTTTGTTAATGTATTTCATTTATTCATAGAAATAGCAAACAGCTGTCTGCGCTCTTAGAAACGTTTTGGCTTGCTTTGATTTACACTGCTGGTGGCCCCACTCTGGCTGTATTTTTGGTTCTTTATGTTTTCAGTTTTTGTTAATGCACTATTTGAACCCTAAATTTTTAGATGTCGTCTGGGTTCATCCTTTCCATTAAGATTTATTAGAAATACAAGCAGTTGGTAGTTGTATTTCATTAATGTTTACACAAAAAGTATGGGTTTCAGTAAATAATGAAAGACCCAAAGCATCAGAGAACAAACTGAACTGCCGCAAATAATTGTAGTTAGAAATGCAGTCCACAAACTCTCAATGCAAGTCGTAGAGTTTAATAGCCAACACACAAACACACAAATCTTAATGTATCTAGTATACATTTTAAATGTGAAATAGACTAAGTGCTTGGGTCCTCCAGAAGCAGTCTATCTACATGGAACTCTTTCAAGGACACCCTATCCAGTGGGGGTAGTGGGGAGGTCCAGGTGGTCTGTTACGATTCAAAGGCGACATGCACAGCTTGAACAAATTAACTGTAAATCCTAATGTATTCGTCACATGCTTTGTGGTCAATAGGTAAGTTCTACTCCATTTTAGGGCCAAAACATTTTTCCTCTCTTTCTGAAAAGGGGCTAATTCAGACCTGGGGATCCCAGCAGATGCAGTTAACTACCAGGTAAAATCAGAAGTATTTTGCCCCTTCCAGGAATTACTTATGTTGACATTTTCTTCAACATCATCATCCGCACTCATATTTGTACTGTCTGGGTTAGATGCTAAACTATTTTTCCCAAAACGTTGCATCTAATTTGATTAAATGCTTAATGAGGACCTCTCACAATAAGCAATAATGCAGATAAAAAAAGAATTACACTAATGTCTATAACATGGATATTTACATGATGTACCAATGCGTGAGGCTGTTAATATTAAAGTACAGTATGGTTTATATATGAAGATGGTAAAGTGACTAGGCAAAAGGATATGAAGTTAACAATAACAGCAGTGTACTGGAATTGCATTTGTTCAACATCAATATACACACCTTTTTGTGAGCAGGTTGTTAGTAAAGGGAAAGCGTACAACACAGAGGATGTACATGGACCAGGCAGCTATTTGATGATCATCCATCAGCCATGTTTAATAGTCTAAACAGGATCCTGTCAGTTCTAGACTGAAAGCACTTACAGCTGGCCATATATTAATATAGAAACAGTCTATGGGTGGCTATAGTCTTGGGATATATTTAGAGTCTTCTCTTAGTACAGCTGTAGAACCTTGAAGATTGGGGAGCCATGGTAACTCCTCTCAACTTCTTAAAGAGCGTGAGGCTCTGATGCATCGAGGCCAAGGTCCTTTACGCTCTTGGCTACAGGGACTATAGAGGTCGGCTTGAAACCAGTTTGTATTATGGAGTGTCATGGAGGTGGTAAAATACAGACTTCCCAGGTCTCCCGGATGTCCCGGGAGTGTATCGCATTTTAAGAAGCTCACATATGATACACAATATCCCGGACATCGATTTTTGTTTGATGAAAAAAATCAATGTCTAGGATATTGTATATAATATGCGGGCATTAGAAAGCAGCGATTACAATGCGGGGGGCTTTCAGGATATCCGGGAGACTTGGGATGTCTGTAAATATGTCTATGAAATTTATCCAGCAGGCCTGGGCTCTTTGAAACACATCCTTTACATGATAACCTGTTTTAAACTTAGCTTACAACTTGTTCTGATATTATCTGTATATTTGTCATCTATTTCCATATCTGTATTGGGCAAATCAGGCAGATCTTGCAAAATGTGCATTTTCAATTGATTGTTATATTCTCACCATTTAGCTAATCAGTGCAAATGCAATCTAGATATCCCAATCTATATGGCTCGACACTTCATTGGATGTCTGAAAAATTGTGCTTATGCGTGAAGAGACACATCCATAGGGCATTCACTGATTTCATTGGAAGGGACAAGTAACAGCATCATTCATCATTCAAGACCTACATGTTTCAATGAAAGGAAACCCAGTTGGTTGAAGTGCTTAAAACTTTATTCATAGGATAAAGTAGTGCAAAAACCACTCACCACAACAAATCACAAATAGCATTCAAGTCACACAAACATACTCCAACCGAGAAAATAACATTAGAGTAATGTTTTCATTAGCATGTCATCTTCTTTGTCCTAGACAGGCCCCTTGTGTCACATCACTTTGGCTTGTATGGATCCGACCATACTTTGACACCTAAAGAAGAAGGAGACTGTAGTGATGGCAGGACATACAGCATTTCAGGACATACAGCATTTCAGGACATACAGCATTTCAGGACATACAGCATTTCAGCTTGTACTTTAAAGCATGACATAAGGTAATCTTACCCACTGGTTGCACATCTGCTTGATTAATTCCTGCCCGGTTTTCTCTCTGGACTTGTTCTGCAGAGGAGTGAATGAGATTTAATTAATGTTGCAGGGGCATAGGACAGTGTTTAAACCAGGAGACTGCAGGGCAATCCAAATGCTTTGACCCACCGAAAAGGACTCGACCCCTGCTTGACAGAACCTGTACAGTAGTGTGATCCCAATTTAAAAAGGTAGTTACAATTGTACTGTTTTATTACTGTAGATACAGTACAGTAAAATAAGAAATCCATGGCCTGAAGAAAAGTCTTGCATTGTAGTGATGTTATATTGACTAATGCATGGACAGCTAACTTACTAATAAATGACATAGATAATATATCAATATCATATAACTATGTACGGGTCCAGCAAGGCTTTATACAACATTGTGACGACATTACGCTAGTTTGAGTTGGGCTACTTACTGTAGTCCGCTGGGTGCGTGAGTGGGTGGAAAAATATCGGGTAAAATGCAGCTGCAACTGCTGTTATGAATCCCCCAAATATTAAGGTGATTCTCAAATTTCTGGACATCTTTGTTGTGCAAATTCATTCACCTCCAAATCTATGATTACCAGTGGTCTTTCCGGGGTAAAGTTAACATGTGAGGTTTGTTCACGATCACGCCGTTCTGCGCTGTTAAATCGCTTTGGTTTCATGTTGAAGCGTCACATACATTTCTGTCCCTCTGAGACGCCGTAGAGCAAGAGGTGGCACTCATGATTATCACATGCCGCCGACAATAATAATAAGGAAGTGAACTAGCTTGAAATTGCAACCTCCTCTTATGTTTCATTTTGACAAAGATGGGGGTTATAACTTTTGTACTCTTTATATTTGCAACGTTCTCCTCTGCAGAGCAAAATGGACCTATTCAGACATTTGTTGTCCCGCACAGTCACATGGATGTTGGCTGGGTGTATACAATTAAGGTTTGTTCATCTAAATATCGAGCCAGCGAATTTATGTATCATTGTAGCTATTGAAAGTTTTTCTATGTATTAGAATATAGTAGTAGATATAGTATTTATGCTAGGGATAGGCATACATGTGTACAATACAAGACAAGTCATTGTCAATACAAATATAAATTGTAACTGTGTAGTGTCAGTGATTGCAGTGCACTAAATTGGGGGATTATCTGTCTTTTGCATTTACACAAACAGGAGAGCATGCATGCATATGCAGCGAATGTATATTCCAGCGTGACAGAGGAACTGTCACTGAACAAGCACCGCAAGTTCATCGCAGTCGAGCAGGAGTTCTTTCGCCTTTGGTGGGGGTCTGTGGCCACGGACAAGCACAAGCATCAGGTAGAGAGTATAGTCATTTAACCCACAATTCCATGTGAATTCACTGCTGATGGGACTTTGTGTAACTTTCTGTGTGGATGCTTCTACCCGCCCAGGTGAGACAGCTACTGAAGGAAGGTCGGCTTGAGTTCATTATCGGGGGACAGGTGATGCACGATGAAGCTGTGACGGATCTAGACGATGAGATACTGCAGCTTACAGGTACAGTGATTTCATGTTGGATTCTGAAAATGTATTGCCTTATCATAAAACACGCCTTGGATGATTACTCGCACATGCTGTTCTCACAGAAGGACATGGGTTCCTGTATGAGACATTTGGGGTGCGACCTCGGTTCTCGTGGCACGTGGACCCGTTTGGAGCTTCTGCCACCACCCCTGTCCTCTTTGCCCTGGCTGGCTTCCATGCCCACCTCATCTCACGGATTGACTATGACCTCAAAGACGACATGCAAAAGAACAAGGTAACGCGGGACCCTATAGCTGCAGCTGCTAGTTGATTATGGTCCGTATTTAACTAGTCTAAAAGCTTTCAGTTATCCTTTTCCAATATTAATCCGGTACCATTTAGCACATCCATGGCTCATCTGTGGAGACAAACTTACTATGCTGCCGGTACCAAGGCCTCGCTCTACCAGCTGAGTTCCAGTAATGTTTATAAATGGTAACCTGTCGCCATGGTCTTTGTGTTTGGAACAGAAGCTCCAGTTTGTGTGGAGAGGCTCTCCCTCACTTAAAGAACACCAGGAGATCTTCACTCACACCATGGACCAGTTCAGCTACTGTACTCCCTCTGACCTGCCTTTCTCTAACAGGTCACCTACATTTTATCACATTTCCCGTAACTGTCCTAAACTATCTACTCTCTAGGAAGGCAGTACCGTTAGTTGTCTGTAGCCCTTAACAAGCACGCCTGGATCGCTATTCGCTACTTATTGCTTTGATGATTGACTGACAGTTCTAATCACGTGTGTTAGCTTTGGCTCAAACACATGGCTTGGAGTCTTTTTGAGAAGGGGGTTTTGTTGGATGACTTGTTTTTAAATCTCAATTTAAGTTGATAACAAGGAAACTTATTTTTGAGATATGTGAAAGTTTCAAAGTTGTGGGATCTGTAAAAGTTTCTACTTTTGTCAAAACAATTATTTAGATTTTTATGATTTTGTTTATGGTGAAGTACTGCCAGTAAACTGAGAGGATTTTTCTTTAATTAGCCTAGCATGTACACCACTATTAGGTAGGTATCACCAGAGAGGATGAGGCAAACAGATTACCTCCGCCCATAGTCTCCATGCATGATAAGCAGGGCTGTTAATGTAGAGCTCATAAACAGAGCTGTTAATGAAGAGCTCAAATGTCCTTATATATTGATGCTTGGGGCTTTTTCTCTGAACTTGGAGAAAATGTATATTGGTCATATTTACAAGCATTTGTTAAAATAGTCTCATCTTATCTTGCCTTTTTTTTGTAGCTTTTTATTTCTCAGGATCGATTTATAATTGAAACCCTACAAAATGTATTATCCAACTTATGAATAGTTGCGAGACGTACCCAAACAACTGTGAAACATTATAATTACGTTTCTTTGTAGTGAGTAAAACTGGTATGTTTGTCTCAAACTCATCTTTTGTTCTCGCTCAGCTCTGGTTTCTATTGGAATGGAGTTGCCCTGTTTCCTGACCCCCCTAAAAATGGCATCTACCCCAATATGAGCCTGCCTGTAACCAAGGAGACGCTACACCCTTATGCTAAGACCATGGTACAGAACATCCAGCAGAGGGCAGCGTGGTTCAAGACAAACCATGTTCTCTGGCCCTGGGTGAGTCAACAAAGTTGGAAATGATGAAACACAGAAGTATAATATAGTGTGATCATGTACTGATTTCATACTGCCCACAGGCGATTGGCTGAGCCATAACCTCAGAGCTATATCCCAGTAGTTTTTTAGTAAGTGACTTATATGATAGATTATCTCATGCAATCTAATGATCATTATCCTTTCACCATTATCCTTCTCATGTTATTTCACTCCAGGGCTGTGACAAGCAGTTCTACAACTCCTCGGTCCAGTTTGCAAACATGGACCCATTAGTGGACTACATCAACCAGAACACCAAGGAGTTTGGAGTGACAGTCCAGTATGCCACTCTCAGCGAGTACTTTGAGGCTGTCCACCAATCAAATCTCACCTGGGAAGTGAGAGGAAGTGAGGATTTCCTTCCTTATTCCACTGGTGAGTTAGAAATGTCATCATAGCTCTTGTCTTGTATCCTTTTACTAAAATGTAGGGGTAAATTATATGACACCATGGGTAATAGTGCTTGTTCTGCTTAATTCAAACGTGGTATGCTGAGTTCTTAAAATGACCCTTTTCTCTCCAGAACCATTTCAGGCATGGACTGGGTTCTTTGCCTCCCGCAACGTTCTAAAGGGAGTAGCGAGGAAGGCCAGTTCCCAGCTGCACGCTGCCGAGACTCTGTTCACCCGGTACCAGGTCAGCTACCCTGACGGACCGGTCTCTAAGGAAGAGGCCCTACAGAAGCTGAAGGCCCTTCGCTGGGCTGTGTCTGAGGTGCCTGATAAAAAAGATTTGCCTGATTAAAAAACGGTGTATTTATCTATTTATCATTGTCACGCTGTTATGATGTTCTATTGTCTGTAGCACAGATATACTACAGTAAAAAACGCACTTCATTATTTATTGAAATGGAAATGTACTGGTTTTAACTTATCAACACCCTCCAGGTACAGCACCATGATGCCATCACCGGGACAGAGTCCCCCAAAGTGGCGGCCATGTACATGGAGCACCTGAGCCAGGCTATGATGGGAGTCGATGAGCTCATGGCCGCCCTCTTCATTCTCCCCCAGGGGTTCAGCACCCACATACACCCAGACACCTACGCTACACAAGACTCCCACAGCAAGGGTGAAGACCTGTACTACAGAGTGGTGGATATAAATGAATGAAAACAATGGCACTAGCACAAAACACAGGGGATTGGGTTTCTGAAAGTAGTATAATGGGAAAAATGTGTTCAGTGTTCTAATGACTAAAGATCAGTGATTACATATGAAGGAAGAGTATTCGTTTTTGTCTGTGTTTTGTACTTAACTGTCTGAGTAATCAGCTGGGTTCCTTGTCATAATCCTGGGGTTGTATTCTTCAAGACCTGGAGCAGCACGTCATTGTGTACAACCCACTGGCATGGAACATCACCACCGTCATCAATGTCACGGTAACCTTTCCCATGGCAACCGTGTTTGACGACCAAGGACAGCCCGTACATGCCCAGGTAGTGTGAAAAAATATCACCACTACGTAGAGCTTCCAGAGAGGAAATTAACATCTCTTAACAGAGGATGTAAATATCTGTTTGTTATTGGTGAAGTCCACGTTTTCTCTCGCGCTTTCACTTTGGTTTCTTGCTTTCGAAGTCAAACTCATTGTGACTCTCTTATTTCTACAGATCCAGGAGTCAGCCGAGTCCAACTCGACCTATGACCTGTTCATTGTGGTGGAACTGGGGGGTCTCCAGCACAGGAAGTACCTCGTCAAGTTCTCTGAGAAGCCGTGCAAGGAGGGCCTAGGTTGTGGCTCCACCCACCAGGCCTGGATCATGCCATTCAAGAGGCTAAATGTTTCACAGTGGTTAAAAACAGGAAGGAGGCTCTTACCCATTCTGAATGACTGTTATAAGGTGTTCGTGGACGAGGATACTAACCTTCTACACAGCATCACTGACAGGTACCGGTGCTCCTATTACCTATTCAATACGAAGAATCTTGTGGAATGTTTAAAAAGTAAAGTCCACAACATTGTTCCTAGCTAATCGCACACTCTCAGTGTAAATGTTAACAATGACCCCCAGCTGACATTCCCTGACCTTCCTGTGACGTTTATAACCCTGACAGGTATGCGAAGAGAACTGTGAGATTGACTCAGGATTTCTGGGAATACCAAGTTAACGGGAATGTAAGCGCAGGGCCCATCTCTGATAACTACGTGTTCAGCGCTAACACCTCAGCAGTTAGGGCTTACAAAGCTATCAGGATGGAAATAGTCCCTGGGAAGATCATCACCGAGATCAGACAGTTCTTCTACAGGTAATATTCATTTTTATTAGAAAGTACAGTTAGAAACCACTGTCCTATACAGTCCTGCAAACTCCTCCATGGACACGCTCAAGTGAGACAATACTTAGTAAGGTGCAGGTCTACACTGCATTCCAAATTATTTAGCAAATTTGAATTAAGTGTCAAACAGTAAATATTTAGTTTTTCAATCAAACCCACGGATGATATTGTGTCCCCGGGCTCTTTGATTTCAGTGATCCAATCTCAGACACCTATTATAATTAGTTAGCGAGGTGAGCCCAACTAATGGAAAACTACTTAAGAAGGATGTTCCACATTATTAAGCAGGCCACAGGTTTCAAGCAATATGGGAAAGAAAAAGGATCTCTCTGCTGCGGAAAAGCGTCAAATAGTGCAGTGCCTATTAAAGTTATGAACACATTAGATATTTCACAAAAACTTAAGCGTGATCATCATAGTGTGCAGAGATTTGTGGCTGATTTAGAGCACAGATGGTTTTGTGCAGATAAAGTCATAATGAGGAAGGTTACTGCCAGACAAATTCATCAGATTAAGAGAGCAGCTACCACAATGCCATTACAAAGCAGCAAACCGGTATTTGAAGCTGCGGGTGTCTCTGGAGTCCCACAAACCTCAAGGTGTAGGATCCTCCAGAGGCTTGCAGTTGTGCCTAAACCTACTATTCAGCCACCCCTAACTAAAGCAGGAATTGTTGCAGTGGGCCCAGAAATACATGAAGGCTAATTTTCAAACAGTTGTTTACTGATGAGTGCCGTGCAACCCTGGATCGTCCAGATGGATGGAGTAGTGGATGTTGGAGGATGGCCACCATGTCCCAATAAGGCTGCAATGTCAGCAAAGGAGGTGGCAGAGTCATGTTGTGTACCAAAATCATGGGGAGATATCTGGAAGGCCCCTTTAGGGTCCCTGAAAGTGTGAAAATGTCATTGGCAAAGTAAATAGAGCTTCTGACTGACCACTTTCTTGCATGGTACAAAAAAATAGAACAGCACCTTCCGTAGCAAAATCATCTTCATGCATGACAATGCACCATCTGATGCTGCAAAGAATACCTCTGTGTCATTGGCTGCTATAGGCAAAAAAGAGAGAAACTCATAATGTGGCCCCCATCCTCCCCTGACCTCAAACCTATTGAGAACCTTTGGAGCATCCTCAAGCAAAAGATCTGAGAGTGGGAGGCAGTTAGCATCAAAACAGCAGCTCTGGGAGGCTAATCTGACATCCTGCAAAGAAATTCAAGCTGAAACTCTCCATAAACTCACAAAAAAGAATTGTGAAGATGATATCAAAGAAGGGGTCCTACGTTAACATGTAACTTGCCCTGTTAAGATGTGTTTGATTGAAATAGCTTTTGATTTCAGCAAGATTCAACAAATGATCATTTTCAGTTCTTTACAACTTTAAAATATTTTGAAACTCTGTTGTGCATAATAATTTGGAACAATGTATTTTTAGTTTTTTATGTTTGAAAAAAATACTGTTTTCATTGGGTGGTTTCTTCAATGAAATTTGACTTATACCCCAACTTTAGGAAAATCAGTGTAAAATGTTATTTGCATAAAGATTTGGAAAGCGGTGTAATAATAAAGATGATAATAATAATAATAATAATAATAATAATAATAATAATAATAATAATAATAATAATAATAATAATAATAATAATTATTATTATTATTATTATTATTATTATTAGCTCACAGTAACACTTGTGTCCACAGGGGGGAAGCTGATGATGACTACTCCTTCTCGGTCACCACCAGAGTACCGGTGGGTTTCCCCAGGGGCGCGCCGCTGTGTCACAGGCTGGAGCAGAGCTATTCCCTGGGCCCCCTGGTGCTAAACACTGAGGCTGTACTCCGGACCACCACCAGCCTTGGCAACAACAGAACTCTGTTCACCGACGACAACGGATACCAGATGATGAAGAGGCCTTACAGGAAGTTTGCCAATAACACCATTGCCAGAGTACGTGGTCTGTGTTGAATGAGCATTTGGTGTAGATGGTTAAATGTCCTCTGAACGTCTACCGTACCTGGCCTAAAAGACGAGTATGGGCTCCCCGTTTCAGAGCCTGGTTCCTCTCTAGGTTTTTTTCTGCCCACTGATTTTTGGCGGTTCAGGACTGGGGCTAATGTCCAGGACTGGGGTTACTGTCCAGGACTGGGGTTACTGTCCAGGACTTTGTCACAACTCTTTGATCTTCTCCTGTTGTCAGAACTTCTACCCCATGGTGCGAACGGCCTACATTGAAGATGGTTCCAGCCGGCTGGTTCTCCTTGGTGAGAGAGCGCATGGTGTGTCCAGTCAAAGTGACGGAGAGCTGGAGGTGGGTTTCTTGATGCATGATTGGTCCAGGGTCTTCTTCAATATTTTCTGTTTGGCTGTTACCATGTTACACAACACATTTATTGTTCAAACTGAAACGCGAAGCATACATTTGAAATTGGATCTGACTGTTTTCACGCCAACCCGTTGCCTTCTTCTTGTAGGTGATGCTGCACAGGCGTCTGTGGAACAACCAGGCGTGGAACCTGGGCTACAACCTGACCTTGAACGACAGCTCGGTGGTGAGGCCTATTTTGTGGATGATGCTGGGCTCCCTGGCTGCTACCTCCTCTCTCTACCAGAGGGAGGCGCTAGAGCTGCAGCACAGACCTGTGGTCATGCCCATTGACAGGCCACGTGAGTATTTTTACCTTTCTCAAAGACCCCTACTGAGGAACTCTAAGGAAGTGCAGAGACATTGATTAAATATGGTATTATTTCTAAACTTGGAGTTTTTAGCTATTTCTGTCTGTAGTTTGCAATTGTGTGTGTGGCCATAATATTGTGTAGTCTCACTGCTAGCATTTGGATGTTTTCATCTTAGAGAAGGCCTGGGGGAAGGAAGAACATGGAACCGGATCTCCTCTCCGCCCCGTGGTCCTGCCTGAAAACCTCCACCTGCTGACGCTCAGCGTTCCCGGCTGGGCCTACAGCTCCAACCACACCCTGCATGTCCACAATATGGGGACGCGTGACACTGGTACCACAGAGCCGAACTACGACCGCATCCTGCTGAGAATCACACATCTGTACGAAGAAGGAGAAGACCCAGTGCTGTCGCAGCCCACCACCGTAAACATTCAGGTAACACGGCGCCACAGATCAAGAGGAGTATGAGCAGACGTGTTCATGTAAAAACGTACTCAATGGCATATGATATCGAAATGTGATGGTCACTGCACCCCCTTAACCATGTCCTGTGCAAACAGGAAGTTCTGCGGGGTGTAGGGGAAGTGAGAACTGTGGAGGAGCGTTCTCTGACAGGAACCTGGGATATCTCCGACCTAGGGAGGTGGAAGTGGAAAACTGCAGAACATCAAGAAAACGGTGCGAGGCTTTGTAGTTTGTTAAATCGCTGATATCAAAGTATCCTGCTTAAATAGTTAACACATGCTAGTTTAGTATCGATATTCAGAAGATTTGGATTGACTGTTCTGGTTTTAATATTTTGATTCTGGTCGTTTTGTTTACATCTGAATGTTTATTTTATTTCTGTTTCAGGGGGTGAGAGGTTCCGTTTTGGTACACAAGGAGACTTCAACGTGACCATATCATCCAAAGAAGTCAGGACGTTCTTTGTTTACTTCAAACCTAAGTAGAAACAACTGAAAATACCCAACAGTCTTCTGTGAAGATGGATAACTCATCTAATAACGAGGCCTTTTGACATGTAAAGCATTGATGAAATATTCCCTTATGTGTATGGGATATATTGCACAGCCATAATGTGATTTTCTCGTTGTGCCCGACTACTATTTCTCTGTAAAGTGTAAAAGAAATGCAATAAAATAATGATGTATTTTATTTGTTGATGTAAGTATACCTGAAGATCAGGATCTCTGTCTGACTAGCTGTAAGACTGGTGTGTGGCAATAGAGTTCCTGTTTACAAGTGGACGGTCTACAATAGACCACAGGTGTACTTCCTTGTTTCTATTGAGTGACATAGTTGTATAGATGAAATTGAATTTTGTTGAACATTCCCTGTCCAGTCACCCTCAAGAACCAGATTATTTCCTGGAAATAATCTGAAAGTTTGACCACAAGCTCTCCCAGTGTGTCTGTTCTGAGTCATCAGTTACTTTTTCCTCACAAAGTAAATGTGGTCTTACCTGAATGTAATTATGTTCCTTGTTATATTTACCAGCAGGACTCAAGTCGTTATCAACGGGCATACTGGACCCAAATTATGACTTGGTAGAGGTATACTAGACTCTAGCTACGACTTCGTCTTTTGTTTGTGTGCCATGCTGAATTGCCTATAAAAAGACAAAGCCTAGTGTATAACAATACAGATAATTAAAAGGAAGTGAGAGTTGACATTTGATCGGCTGCAAAGGTGTGGAAAAAGTAGGGTCAGTGATGTGCTGTATCAAATTTAGACTGTTTAGGGCAGAGCGTCCTTTCATCCAACATGAAGTTATTTTGTTGTCTGTTTTTTTGCCGTCTGATTCTTTCCCCATTTTTTCTCCCGTACAGCGGTAAGTGTAGACCATCTACCAGTAATGCGTTAAGGGCCGATTTCACGGATACAAATTAAGCCTTTTTTTGCTTTAACTAATTGTGCTTTAGAAATTACTTGCCAATGGAAATAATTTGACTTCTTCATGCTTGTTTAACAAGGGAAATAGAAGTATGCAGAGCACATGATAGCTGCTAACTGTTTAGTGTATCTAAATCCGCTGACAAAAAATAATATGCTTTTCATAGTACAGTAAAAATTATTATATCATTATTGAGAGATTTATGTTGCATTAACTTTATGCACTGTTCAGCCTTGTTTATGTTTTATTTAGAGACAAATGCTGTGAGAGATGGAACACAAAGTAAGTAAATAGCTATATAACTTCTTGAAAGTACTACAAAAAATTATGGGGGAAATGAGAGCGATATATTGTATCGAGATAAATAAAATGTTAAGCTTTCATGATCTAATACAAGCTAATGCTAAGACTCTACTGGCTATTTCGAGAACAATAAACATCAGACATTTTGTGGTTTCCCCTGTTGCATCCTGAGACATAAAGAAAATCGAGTGGCACAAATTTAATTGACCAATTCTGCAAAGGAGCCAGTAGACCTTCACTAACCTGTTGACCTCGACCAGAAAACCTGTTTAGTAAACCTTCCATTGTTGATGGAAAAGTCTTACCAATGTA
The DNA here is from genome assembly GCA_016801145.1 of Umbra pygmaea. Lineage (NCBI taxonomy): Eukaryota > Metazoa > Chordata > Actinopteri > Esociformes > Umbridae > Umbra > Umbra pygmaea. The sequence goes on from JACXGM010023820.1 coordinate 13,637, forward strand.
GCGGTGTACTGCCTTCAGCTGTTCTGTCTAATAACAACATAGTTTGATTCAAGCACTTTCTCCTTCATGCACACCAGATTGTGATATGACCTTTAATAGCTTAGCAGAGTCAAGCTGTTTCTGTCTATAGACCCCATTTCAGGTCCACTTAGAGATCTACAGTACATGGATGGAACACAAAACAAAATGTTTTTTCTGGGAACCAATAAACCATTTTCCTATGGGGACAGCGGAAGGTCTGTTTTGGCAGTGTGTAATGTGTGTTTTTTCTGTGTCTCAACAGGCACCATTGAGATGATGTTAGTGGTGACCCAGTCTCATTACCTTACCGTACCAGAAGGGGGTGCTGTTCAGATCCAGTGTTGCTGGAATAAAAATCTGTCAAGATTGACAGTTAATTGGAAGAAAGAACACAGCAACATAAAATACCAGAGTCTATTGGTCACTGACAGCCAGTGTCAGAAGACACCATCTAATCTGACTGTAGGCTGTAACTGTTCAAATCTGACTATAACCAATGTCTCTAGAAATGACTCTGGTATGTACATCTGTAAAGTGAATTCAGAGATTCCTTTTTTTCTTCAGTCTACGGGGAATGGGACACTTATTGTGGTTACAGAAAGCCAAGGTAAATACTCAGGGTTGCTTAACAGTGCAATGTGTAGTTTTCCAAAACAATAACAAAAGATGTACATTGCATTAAAAAAGCAAACATCACTATACCTATATTATATATATTTCTTAGTTGTGTACTTACATTATCCTAAGTGTTTCCACCAACTTTCAAATCCAGAGAAATTTGTAATATAATTCGAAGACACAGGACGTTTCATTTTGTCTTCCGTCAATGGCGTCATATAACCTTTGACTGCGCTAGTTGCTCTAAGTTCCAAGGAACCGCCAAACATAATATTTTTAACAATACATTACTTTGTCAGTGAACATTTTTTCTGCCGGAGACGCTAGAATGGAAGGTTGTCATTGACGACGATAACAAAACCATGATCCACGCTACTTCCCGACGTCATCCAAGTACATATTTTGCTATTGTTTTGATTGAGTGCCCCCTGGTGGCCAAAAACTACATATTGTACGTTTAAATGTTATTGTGCTAATGTTTAGATTTATAGACTAATACAAAGATGAGTCTCTTTTACAGTATATGCAATACTCAATTCTCAATCTAATGTTTAGATTTATAAACTAATACCAAGATGAGTCTCTTTTACTGTACATCCAGTACTCAATTTTCCTGAATGTTGATACATAATTTAGCATTTTTGAGAAAGAAAATTGTATCAGCTAGCGTTCTACTGTTACTCTACACCTGTTGTTAACAAATGACATTTGATTTGATGTGTGATATATACAAAATTTGACTTCATCATGTGTGCATGTGTTTTGAGGCCATGTATTTGTTTACAGAGATTGCAGAGACCTCTGTAGAAATAGCAGTCCGGTACATCTGGAGGAGCCTTCCAGTCTTGATAGTGCTAATAGCCGTAGCATGTTACTACACGTGGAAGAAAAAATGGTAAATCTGTCAACGGTTCATGAATTTATAATCAATGATAAATATTACACACTTTTGGTTCAACATTTTTAGTTCAACATTTTTTACCCCATTGATTTCCTTCACAATAGTCATATAGTTCAACATTTTTTACCCCATTGATTTCCTTCACAATAGTCATATAGTTCAACATTTTTTACCCATTGATTTCCTTCACAATAGTCATTGTCACACACAAGTGGTGTGAATTGGAAATCAGGCAAAGATTTGTTTAAATATGTTTTCTTTTTTTCAGCTGTAGCTTAAAAACCAGAGGATTTCAGAGAGACAGACAGGCACCAGATCCTGTTGATCGCCGTTTTCGTTGTTCACCCGGCCACGTCTACACAGCGACACCTTATTCTCACCACTGTTAGCTCCTTAATGATGGACTTTTTGCTTAACCACTGTTATTATAATCATATAACTGTAGATATTACAATACTTTCTAGAAATGTCTATGTGAAATGCTCCTTAGTTCAAACAACATGCATGCTTTGGACTGAAATTAATGTGGGTTATGTTGACGTTTTTATTAATTATGTTTTTGTTGCTGTTTCTCTTTTCCATTTTGTTAAGAGTGCACAAGTATCACAGAGTGCTAATTTCTAAGTAAGCTGTATTACATTGCCCTTTGTTCTCTAGATCCAAGCTGAATTTAAAGGTGTTATTTCTAGAATTTCAAGCTTTAACAATGGAACTACTTTCTCATTCACTGACCATCTTGTCAGTGAACTACAAATGCTGTAAAAATTTATATATATAATATATATATATATATATATATATATATATATATATATATATATATATATATATATATATATATATA
>JACXGM010023821.1:0-10806 GCA_016801145.1 Umbra pygmaea
ACCAATCAACGTGGACCTGGGAAAAGGGAAAATGGAAAGACCCTGCTCTGGAGTAGGAGCTAAAAAGGTTATAGGAACGGCAGTGCGAGGAACTAAATAATCCCGCAATTTCTTCTATCGGAACACAAGAAAAAAATGGTTATAGGAACGTTATGTTCTAGGAACTGCAAAAATCCCTGCGGTCGGAAAGCGGCTATTGCTTCAGTCTCATTTATTCAACCCCCTGAATAGAATCCCTCACATCCGTTGGTGACGCCTCTTTGAAAATGGTCTGAATGAACCTTGCCCAGACCCACTCTCAGTTACAACTGAGAAGGGTCTGGTGTTAACGAGGCTAAGTGCCAGCTCTAGCCTTTTAAGAATTTAATTTTTGAGCCCCCCCCCCATTTAATCAAACCGAAAAAGGTTTATGTTAAAAAATAGGGATGCACCGATTGGGTGCACTTGCATGCACTTGTACTCGTAAAAATCCCTTGATACCAAAAACCAATACCTCACGTGACGTAACTGACAGAATTTTTTTGTGCACAGCGGCAGCAGCAGCAGGCACAATGTCAGCCAACGAGGTGTGGAAATATTTCAAAATTAATGACAACAACCCACACAATGCTTTGTTCTGCATTAATATCAAGAGGAGGTGCGAAACCCAGTACATATAATACAATTAACCTGATAAAACATCTGAAATTAAAACACGAAAATGAGCACGGAGAATTTGTAAAGGTATCGGTATCGGTGAGTACCAGAAAAAAAAATATCGGTACTCGTACTCGGTCCTTAAAAAATGGTATCGGTGATTCCTACTAAAAAATACTGGTATAATTACAACACATTTAAGCATACACCAAAAAAGCATGTCAAAGCTTTAGTTAGAAAGATTTTCTGAGGTAGAAAATTGTTTCATGATTATATTACCAGCACACAAGTAGCACAAGTTCCTCTGCTGTTAACTCACCAGTAGTGTCAATGCTACTAGTTAACTCACCAGTAGTGTCAATGCTACTAGTTAACTCACCAGTAGTGTCAATGCTACTAGTTAACTCACCAGTAGTGTCAATGCTACTCGCAACAGTAGGAGAGGTGGATGTTCCAACTGATACAGGCAATTTGGGTGAAGCATCTGTTATGGAATGACCTGTTGTGAAATACAGCAAATATTTAATTAAGTTATTTACTTCAATGTGAATGTTTAAAACTTATATTTATTTATTTTGTTATTTTTCCAGATTTTCCTTCCCAATTCCCTCTCTAATCCTGCCTTGTCATATCTCTGCAACCCCTTGGACAGATCTATGGGATAACGATGAGCGCGCACATGGTTCATTCAACCACATGTCGCCTGAGCCGCCAGTGCTTCAGCTGTGCTTCGCCCCAATATAATCCCAGGTCAATATCACTTAGTATTAATCTGCATTGCTATTTGTACTCAGTGTGAACACGCAGGCCACAAGAAGTAATTATGTTTTGTTTTTGTAGTTGTTGGGTCAATTTTACTAACAGCATGCTAACCGGATCCATAGGATTCTATTCACTACTCTAAGCTAACGGTTGCGCTGCCGGACTAAGACAATGCATGCACTGAGTAAAAAATATGTTTGCCCACCTATCTACATCTAGAGTAAACAGTGGCATGTTCCTTTAAAGTACAGATTCAGAGCTTTAAAATGGCATATCAAACACTGTGTTTTGAGGAACAATGGGACATGTATGATGCTTTAAATGTTGACACGTACAACTGAAATTCTGAGATACAGTATTCCCCCTCAAAGTTGTTATGGTTACAGTAGGGTAGGCTACTACTAGAAATGCATAGGCTACAATGACTTTTCTTTAAGGGCTAATTTTTAGGTTTGTGTATTAGGCACAGACATACACAATTTTCGTAGTTGTTATAGTGTAGAAAGAGATTTTAATTCAGATCTATAGTTTAATTCCATAAGACAACATTTAACATTTTAAATTTGAATAAGTAAATTAAGTTAATAATACATCCCTCAGCATTCTTTGTCTGATGCACAGCTGTTGTGTTAAATAACAAGCCCAATTTGAGACCTTATACTGTAAATTTAAATCAAAGGTTGCTGGTAATTAGTCCCATAATTCTACCATCTACCACTGTGCTCTTGAACACCATGTAGAATAAAATACTGTATAAAATGTCTCTTCTCTGTCTGGAGAGAAGCTGGGTGTGCAGGCATTTGATCTTATGAGTCATGCTCTTCTCCAGTAGCTCATGTTTACTACAATGTGGTTAAAATGGGGCTAACTTTGAATAATGTAACATTAAGACCAAGTACTTTTTATTTATTAAATGACAAATTAAGTGAATGAGAATCTAAATGTGTAATGTAGGCTACTTGAATAAGCAAATTAAGGAAGGTAGAGATCCACAAAGATAAAATTAGAGGGAAAGGTAATTAATACACAGTATAGAAGTTGTTTGTTAATTCTGCAAATGTAATGTTTTTGTGGAACCACTACATGTGATTGGGACTTTAATGCTTAGCTAAATATAAGTAGTACTAACGTAACATTCTACAAGATAGGTCCTAGAATTGAATATTTTGTTGTCTATTGTTATGTATAATCCAGTCACGTATTGCAGGCTGTATACCCTGTAGAGCCTAAATTTCAGTTTCAATTCATGCACATAGAAGAGCAGTTTATTTATAGCTATTGTTTATAATGCAAATAGGCAAATGGTAAAAACCACAATGAACTAAAGTTCACGTTTTACCGCGATTTATGTTGGTTAAAAACAGACCGACATTTCTCAGGCTGTGCGACACCTAAAGACTCAATTACAGTTGTTTTTATATGCTGAAAAAGAAAATGTTTATTTCTGTATTATTTAACAATACTACCATAAGCCAAATGTTTTAATTCAGTTAATCTGTTGGGGATCACCCCCGATTGTCAAATTCTGCCTAAAAATCATACCCAAAGTTAACCTCTTGTTACACTGGAGCTGAAGCAAGTACATACATATGGTTGATATTTCTTTAAAGGAAAGACTGAACAATTTTTTAGATATATAATATTTATTTTGAATAAATGTACACAGTGAATATGGCACAAGATGAAATAAAGAAAATGTATAATTTTTTTCTCTTTATATTTTTTATATCCTATTTGAAAGAACCCTACAAAGCCATATATTGAGATAGGGTCCTATAAACACTTTTAATCATGTCCCCCAGGGGATGACAACATATGTCTAACATTTTAGAATGATAAAGTGAACAGCCAAGGAGCTATAGCCTTATTTGTAAAAGTATATTTTAACAAAAAATGCACCATGATTATGTTTACATCCGGGTTGTGAGACAGAACAGCAAATCTCTTTTGTAATGTATCTCTGGCAAACCTTGATTAAAATGGATAATCTAGCACATTTAAAACATCTCTGGTTCTTAAGGAGGACATATATGAAGAAATCTGAGCGGTTAGGACACAATGAAAATGGGTATTTGGTTCGGAATCCTGAGATTAATACAAAAAACAGGTCAAGGAAATAGTCCTGAGATTACTAGAACAACAAGTCAAGGATATAGTCCTGAGATTAATATAAAAACAACAGGTCAAGGACATAGTCCTGATATTACTAGAACAGCAGTTTATCTGCGATCAGGGGCAAGTAGGGGCAATAAGAGCACAAGCCCAACTGGATGTATTGTTGAAACTTGTCCTCGCATACATACTGCTTGTGTGTGCGTATGAAAACTGAAATATACTCATTACTTAAACAAGGTATTTTACTGCCAAATATACTGCACTCAACAATTACATCAAATCAGTTTCTAGTCCTCTAATTGCATATCTGGATCTCAATCAGGTTAACTAGTTACATAATGGAGAACTAAGAAGTTTAAAAAGGACCCACCAACATTTAAATTCTGACCTAATTCCTTTGTCCTGCAGCCAGACTTAACTCAACTCTCTAGGCAGTTTAAATTATGACCAACATACAAAACTAGTCTAGTTTTAACAAACATGGTGTGTTTTAGACAAACATGTACCTGATATACATGTAGAGAAGAGAAGTGTCAGGAGGAGACTGCAGAAACCCAGTCCCATCAGATAATCCTCCATTTTGTTTTTGACGTAGAAGCCACAAATAAACCAAACAAGTTTAAACTAACACTTGATGACTTGGTCCCTGTGTGCTTCTCCTACTGACTGTAACTGAGTGTACAGGGATGATGTTAAAACAGTTCCAGGATTCAGTTCTTCAAACCCAGGATGAGATATGAGGATGTGGACTGGTGGCAGGATGGGAAAAACACCTGTTTCTGTAAAGACAGGAAACATAGATTATTGATTAACTGTTTGTCAGTGCTATACATGTATTACTCAATTCAACACATTTATGATAACAACATTTCAACTTGAGAACAACTCATATATTGGATTTTGTAGCCAATAATGACACTGTTCTATTAACCTCTGGATAGCAGATCCAAGTCCACCCTCTAGTGGTGACTAAAGGCTATTGCTGCACCAACTGAACTCTAGCCATGGACGCTACAAGTGATGATATTGTAGCCAATATCTGTGGGCTAAATAACTTTCCTTTATTGTATTTTTTACTTAAAAAGAACAAGTTGTTTTTTTACTCAGTGAGTGTAGCTGAAGTCATGAATCTAAACCAAAAATATGTTTTTGTTGCCTGGAAGGATTGTTAACTAAACTGGTAATGTATTTCAATGCCAGCATTTCAAAATGGTAGTTCGATACTTCAATAAAAAAGCAGTCTTAAAAAAATGCATCTGGCTTTTTAATGAAGCAAGATGGTTGACAACTTAGCATCCACTGGAAAATAAATGCTGTGATGTTAAGGAAGTGGGCATGCGTCGGCGTGTCCTGTGAGATTGTGTGTCTGTGTACAAGTGTGTGAAGACCCAACAAAGCACTGTGGAGCCACTGTGCCTTAACTTTAAATAATTACAACTTTGGCCCAGAAACCACTGACCTCTTGAAGCGCAACCAATCGGATAAAAGTTAGTGGTCACACCGTTCTATGAACAAAAATCAGGGGATTCTGTCTATTCTGTCCCTTACACTAGGGGTCCCCAAACCCTTCCATGGAGGGCCTAGTGTATGCAGTTAGATCCCATGTCACTGCAGTTGATGAGCACGTTTCCACCTGATGACGCCAGCTTTACATCTCCAGGGGGCTTTACGTTCTTCCTTCACAAGACCGCAAAACTGTATTGATGCTAAAGACTATGGTCACATCCCACCCATCATATCTTCATTGTTGGACAATAATTGAACACTGATAAACAACGTGACCTTATTACAATGGGCTGTGTACCTTCAGATTCTCCACCCGGTACAGCCAGAAGAGGACTGGCCACCCCCTTGAGTCTGGCCTCTCTCTAGGTTTATTGCAGCTGATATCCCATGTGCCAAAGTCTTAACCTGGCCACTTCTGGGCATTAGTAAAGTAGCTATGTCTTTCTATTCAAAAAATATTCTGTTGTTTAGTTGTCAAAGCAGGATGCTCAGTATGATGTCAATCCAGTTTTTGAGGACACGTACGGAGTTTACAAGTTTCGTTGACAAGTTTCTTTTATTTGTCACATGTACAAGAGATGCAGATGCAATTGCATGTACATTGAAAATAATTAATGCTAAAATAAAAAATGAATGATAAACGTGTATCTGAGGTCATTTCTAAAAACACCTGGTTTACCCTTTACACTCAGGGTTCAAGACCCAGAGACGTTAAACTCAGCTCTCTATAACAAAGCATTAAACTCAGCTCTCTATAACAAAGCATTAAACTCAGCTCTCTATAACAAAGCATTAAACTCAGCTCTCTATAACAAAGCATTAAACTCAGCTCTCTATAACAAAGCATTAAACTCAGCTCTCTATAACGAAGCATTAAACTCAGCTCTCTATAACGAAGCATTAAACTCAGCTCTCTATAACGAAGCATTAAACTCAGCTCTCTATAACGAAGCATTAAACTCAACTCTCTATAACAAAGCATTGAACTCAACTCTCTATAACAAAAGCATTAAACTCAGCTCTCTATAACAAAGAATTCGGACCCAACAATTGAATCTCAGGCACATTTTTTTTGGGGAAAATAGATGTGTTATCCTTCTAAATGTGAAGATCAAGGGAATATGCAAATCTATGTATATCTTGAAACCAATATAGAATATACATGTACACCGGCAACAACTCTTGGCTTTACTGAAACATGTCTGCAGGAAGTCATCCCTGACTCTACTGAGATGATTGACAGCTTAATGTGCTTTACTGAAACGTGTCTGCAGGAAGTCATCCCTGAATCTACTGAGATGATTGACAGCTTAATGTACTTTACTGAAACGTGTCTGCATGAAGCCATCCCTGACTCTACTGTGATGATTGACAGCTTATTGTGCTTTACTGAAACGTGTCTGCAGGAAGTCATCCCTGACTCTACTGTGATGATTGACAGCTTCCAGACAATCAGGGCTGGCAGGAACCAATAAGACAGCGGTAAGAGTAGGGGGGACTGGCCATTTTCATTAATCAGAGGTGTCACCTAGGACATGCTGTAATCAAAGAACGTGTCTGTAGCCCTGATATCGAACTGTTAGATGTAGGTCCCCATCCTTACTATATTCTCAGAGTACATGGCCCAGTACATGGCCCAGATGTGGGCCAGATCCGGCTGACACTTGTTGCTCTCTGGGAGGAGTAGAATGCCTGTGTCCTCCACCCGCTGGGTAGATCAAACCACAATCTGGTGCATGTTATTATCCAGTACAAACCACAAGTCCAGGATCTCCCTCCTTCCTCCAGGAGTGTCAGAGTGGTCAGAGGAGAAGAATGCAGTCCTTCAGGACGGTTGAGTCATCCATCTGGGGAACACTCACTGATTCACATGAAAGGATGAACGGCCTCATTGTGTATCACTGACTACATCAAGTTGTGTGTGTCTAACATTGTTCCAGAGAGGACCATCAAATGTTTCCCCAACAATAAGCCCTGTGTCACGAAAGACATCAATGCCCTCCTGAATGATAAAAATATATTTCCGGTCTGGAGGCTGCCAAGAGAGTACAGAAACAGCTCTGGATCAGAGAGGGGAAGGTGAACTACAGGAGGAAGCTGGAATTTAAGCTACAGCAAAATGAGACATTTTGGTCAGGGTGAGAAATATTACACGATATAAGACCACCAGACAGGCTGTAGAGGGCGACGTGGTGAGAACCAATGAGCTTAGCCTCTTTAATAGATTTGATGTGGCTTTCACCCACTGCTGGACTACATATGTTAAATCCTCAACCCTCCATCTTCTCATGACTACGCCACATCGCTGACCTCTCTAGGATCAGGCTTTGTGCCCCTCCGCTAAGCAGAGTATTACAGTACATCTACAATCTCAGCCTGAGACTAGAGAAGGTTCCGGTGCTGTGGAAAACCTGCCTGACTTCCGTACGGCCTAGTGTTTTCAATGACTACAGACCGGTGGCCCTGACATCACACATCGTGAAAGCCTTTGAGAGTCATGGCGGCTCAGTCTATGTCACAGTCTGCTGGTGGAGCAGTGTGAGGGCTGCAGACGCCAAAAGACTTAAACATATAAATAAAGCCGTCTCTGTCCTCGAAGTGGTGCTAGACCCTATCACGGCTGTTACAGAAAGGAGGACACTGGTCAAACTCCTCTTCATCATGGACAACGTATCCCATGCGCTCCATTATGTGCTTGTGTATAAACTAACTTCTACTTTGTGACTGATTCCTCTACATTATTCTCAAGTATCTGCAACCCTCAACTCTAACAAGATTCCCAGTACCAGCACTGGCCACACAGCCCCACAGCATGATGGAACCTCCACCAAATCTTTGGAGGTGGTCTGTGGGCTGTTTTTGACCGTTTTCACCATCCTTTGCCTTTGCCTCTCCGATATTCTACTTGGCCTGCCACTTCTGGCCTTAACAAGAACTGTGCATGTGGTCTTCCATTTCCTCACTATGTTCCTCACAGTGGATAATGACAGCTTAAATCTATGCAATAGCTTTTTGTAGCCAATTGTGTGTTCCAATTTATCAGTGCTATGTAGTTACAGGTATTCAAATCAACAAAATGAAATGGGTGCCCAAATCTATCCACCTGTCTATTTTCATTTTGATGCATATTGCACTTTTTCTGTTAATTCAATGCACCTCATTTCATGAAAATTATCAGGGGTGCATAGAATTTGCATATGACTGAGATATAGATATATATATATAGGCAGCATGAGTATAAATGTTGCAACAATGATCAATAAATGTCTAAATGTGTAAATGGATGGTGATACATGTTCAGATATAATGAGTTTATAACGAGGACAGTTTACAAGGACTTGGTGCTGGTCGGAATGTCAATTTCATTGTTTATTGTTTCTTCCACCAGAGGAGTCATGCCCATTGAACCTGAGGGGGCCGGTGCCCCCTCATATTTTTGAGCCAAGTGGACTTTCCTTTTAATATCAGTATTTGTGGGCACATGTTTCCATGTGTTGTCCACACTGTGCCCCCTTAAAAAAATATGTGCATGGCGCTTATGGCAGATGTGGCATCAACGAGGTTAGAAGACAGTAGGAAGATTGTGTAAAAGGAATTGCGATATTTAGGTCTGAGAATGAAGGAAAGAATGTGTGATGAGGGTGAACATTTGGATAGAAACACACAAGAAACACCAACTGGCCATGCAGTATGTGGTGTGAAACCCAATAGAGATTGAAAAAGCCATTGAAGTTACACTGAATGGAGCAGTTTATCTACAGGACCAAACGACGTAGGCCTCATCATATCAGCTCAGACAGTTTGAAACATTTCAGAGTTGTGAGCAGTTATCAATTTCACTCAGTGTGTGAGCTGATGGTACCTGAATGCAGTTTGATATGGATTATGAATAAAGAGCAACATGATTAGTGACTCACTATCTGTAAGGATGTATAATATGTAGACCTGCACTATGTTAGACCTGCACTGTGTTAGACCTGCACTATGTTAGACCTGCACTGTGTTACAGCTTCACTATGTTAGACCTGCACTATGTTAAACCTGCACTATGTTAGACCTGCACTGTGTTAGACCTGCACTATGTTAGACCTGCACTATGTTAGACCTGCACTGTGTTACAGCTTCACTATGTTAGACCTGCACTGTGTTAGACCTGCACTGTGTTAGACCTGCACTATGTTAGACCTGCACTATGTTAGACCTGCACTGTCTTAAGCTGGACTCACATGAGACACGGCAAAAAATCCCCGTACGGCATCGTAATGCAGACACACGTGTACACTGCAATCAACATTGTAATCAATCTTCCGCATCTACGAGATGGTAGGCAACATTGCATACAACTGTCCACCTCCAGCAAGGCGACTGACAGGAGCTGTTATCAGTGTAGTATTCATTGACAATACAAAAACTATCTACTGATCTGTCAAAGCTTGTCTTGCAATCTCACACATCCATAGATGAAAGCGACATATTAGCTCTTTCTCGGAGGTAAATCAACTTCTGGTTCTGGCTCCGTATGGCAAAGCACCGCAAAAGTTGGATTATTTCAGCTCTTGCGACACACCCGCCGCACCGCATCCACATTTTGCCGGTTCCGGTAGATTTGCCGCAGCGGTGTGCATTGCTTCCTATTGAAATGAATGGACTTCCACCACAATACACCCAGTTGGCCGGACCTGGTGTGAATCAGGTCAGTTTTTTTACAGGTTCACACTGTCATGTTAAATTAAACAACGTTATAACAATTCAACTCGATTTAGTTTAAATATTCCAGTGATCGACATAAATGGTCACACAATGGATGGGCTTCGTTAACATTGTAATATGACTTTAAAAAAATGAGGAACTAATTTGGATTGTCGTTATTTTTCATGTCAGCGATGTGCGTGCTTGAGCGGAGCAGTTGAAAAAGGTGTGGAGTGGTGGAGCGGAGCGCAACAACTGCGCAGTGAGTGAGGAGCTGGATTTCCAAATGCTCCACTCGGCTCACATACTCTGGTGTTGGACTATGTCGCCACTGCATTAAAATATTTCTGAAATGGCAGTGCCCCCCCGCTGATGACCCAAATCCCCCTCCAGTAGATCTGCTCTGGTCAACTCTTGACTCAAGTAAAAGTAAAAAGTAGCAACCGTAAAAGTTACTTGAGTAAGAGTAAGAAAGTATTCGATGAAAAAACTACTCAAGTAGTAAGTTACTAGTTACTTTCGATCTGATTGATAAGAAGCAAAACCCTGAATTTCAGACTACTTGGAGAGCTTTCACATAACTCTCCTTGAACGTTTCATTGTTCTGCTTACAATCGTTGCTTTCAGGTCATTTGAGAGTTGTTTTGAGGCCCCCATGTTGCCACTCTTCAGAGAGTTAAAGAGAACAAATTGCAATTGGCCACCTTAAATGATTGGATGCACCCAAATTTATGCACCTGTCTGTTTTCGTTTTGATGCATATTGCACATTTTCTGATAATCCAATGAATCTCATTTCACTACCAAAACATGTCTGTGTCCTTGAGTCATTTGATAGATGAAAATGAAATTGCTGATCCAAACACCCAATTATTTACAAATGAAAATCATGGAAATTTTCAGGGGAGCCTAAAATCTTGCATACGACTGTATATACACTCACCTAAAGGATTATTAGGAACACCCGTTCAATTTCTCATTAATACAATTATTTAATCAACCAATCACATGGCATGCGCTTCAATGCATTTAGGGGTGTGGTCCTGGTCAAGACAATCTCCTGAACTGCAAACTGAATGTCAAAATGGGAAAGAAAGGG
>JACXGM010023822.1:0-16016 GCA_016801145.1 Umbra pygmaea
TGTGTGTGTGTGTGTGTGTGTGTGTGTGTGTGTGTGTGTGTGTGTGTGTGTGTGTGTGTGTGTGTGTAATAGGTCAGTGAAGGTGTGTGTACTGCTGGGAACATGAAAGAGCACACGGAGGCCCAGCAGGAAAGAAGGACATGGCCAGAGCTGGGCACGTCACATGCACACAGGGTCAATATGCTTCCAGACTCAAAGACTCGTGCAATATGGAATCAATGTTCATATCAAAAGAGCAAATGACAAGATAAGAAAGGCTGGACACATTAGAAAGAAAACCCTGCTTCAAGTACTCTCTCTGTCTAAACACACCTCTTAATAGACTACAGAGAGGAAGAGGCTTTGTCCCATCTGCATGGCCAGAGACCATTTCCTGGACATTATGTCACCTTTAAGTAAACTGTGACCAATAGACAAGCTAAACTATTATCTAGCGGTCCAACTGAAGGACATCCCAGTGTGTCTATACATTCTTCCCAGCAGGTCATGGGTGTTGTGAAGTCCCCTCCTCTTCCTGTATTGACACTGCATGCCCTTTCAAAGCCCCCCACCAAGCCAGTTTCCTTTATCTGTCTCTACCGACCAGCAGGGTTTGGCAACTTACAGGAGAAGGGCCATTCACTACCTAAAGGTCAAACCTCACCCATCTGTCTGTCTGTCTGTCTGTCTGTCTGTCTGTCTGTCTGTCTGTATGTATGCGTGCGTGTGTGTATGTAATGTACGTATGAATGCATGTACATATGTACATGGGTGATTGACATATGAGCCTTGAAAAAAATATTTTTTATAAACTTTTAATTCATGCCTAATACTTTTTAACAAATATTAGGCATGAATATTATTGAGTTGTGTTGTACCAATTCTTAGCTCTCCAAAAACATCTGTGGTCTTTGAGATTTTGTTTTGGATTCTGAATTTATTTATTCTTAGTGCCTTAAATTGTCATATGGTGTGACATGAGAGTTATTGTGTATAAAATGAAAATGGGGTGTACTTTTTTAAATAACTCCCTGCATCACAATTCTTTATAATTAATATCTTGGGTTATAGCATTTCCTTGTGGAAATGTATTTAATTTTTTATTATTTTTTCTTACTCATCATGCAAAGTAAGGCACATGTCTTCAATCTGTCAAAATATTTTCGATTAATTCCGACAAACCCTGTTATAGATCTAACAAAGTGCTTGTGACTGTTGCTGAAATTATAATCCATGTGTTAAATTTAGATTTTTATGATTTATCACTAACCAAGCTTTTTAGTGTCACAATTATGAAGGTCACACCAAATTATATAGTGTCACACCATAGGATGAACCTCAATTTGTCATGTAAAAACATGTATTATATGCATTTAACATTCAAACAAAAACAGTACAAAAATCACACAAGTATTCCACATTCTTTTTGTATATTTTAAGAGAAACAGTGTTTCTAAATATTTTTAATGAATACACAATTATTAATAATAACAATCTATACAATAAATAATTGTAATTAATTATAATGTCAGAAATATTTAGCTTTTGTAACCTAGCCTATATTGGGTTATTCTAGTCTGCCTACTTATTACCAATACTAGTAATACTGTAATTTTAACGTTTCTATGGACTTTGTCCTTCGTTTTCTCAGGACTTCCTCTCTACTTGCAGGATCTGTGTTAAGTCTCTCCCTGTATTTCCCTGTTCTTTCTTTACTTATCAGAATTCCCCTGAGTGGTTAGGGTTGGCAATACATCGTTTTTCATGTGATGATAGACAACAAAGTGTTAAATAATTACAACAAAATATATTAAACTTCGTTATTACTAAATATGTTGCAAAAACATTGTTAGCTCAAAAGAATAAGTACTCCATGTTTAGGAAACTACAAGTCATATCATATGGTGTGACAAACGATCATATTGTGTGACATACCAAACCTGTCACACAATATGATGAAGTGTCTCACCATATTAGGTTTCATGCACTTAGCAGAAATGTTGGCCTTACGGTTATATGCTAACAGCATTCGCACTGCAACATGGTAACATATATTTTTTATGTAATATTGACAAAAACACTGAATTTATATTTGGCATTTTATGTAAAAAGTGTCACACCAAAAGACAGTGGGAAAGGGTACTGAAGCGGGAGTGACAAAAAGATTAGATTCATTGAAAAAAATGAGAGATGACTCACCTTCTAACCATTCCATGTTCTTCTGAGATGTTTTCTGTACTTCCTGGTTGAACAAGGACACCTCTTACCCAAGGGTCTCCAAACAATTGCCCATTTAAATATCAAAATATAGTATCACACCATATGATATACTTCTGGGACAAATAATTTTTGAGCAGAGCTGACGAGTAGACCCACAAATATACGTCTGTGTTATCATCCTGTACTTGAATTAGGATATTTGCAATTTTTTATCTTAGTTTTATTTTAGTCTAAACTTTGTGAAATGTGCTTGGGACAATCACACCATATGAGCTTTTTCATGTTTGGTAGGAACATTTTGAAAAAGTGACTGAAGAATTGCATACATTTTCAGTATGTTCACATATAGCAGCATATTCTGAGCAACATAAAAAAAGATTTTGGACAAATGTAATTTTTATCGATTTGTGTTTGACGCCCGGAACCACAAAAAGGCCATGTCATGTCAACTACCCACGTAAGTACTGTATGTATGCATGTATGCATGTATGCATAAATGTACTGTATATATGTAGGTATGTATGTATGTATGTATGTATGTATGTATGTACAGTGCCTTGCGAAAGTATTCGGCCCCCCTTGAACATTTCAACTTTTTGCCACATTTCAGGCTTCAAACATACAGATATAAAACTGTAATTTTTTGTGAAGAAGCAACAAAAGGTGGGACACAATCATGAAGTGTAACAACATTTATTGGATGTTCCAAACTTTTTTAACAAATAAAAAACTGACAAATTGGGCGAGTAAAATGATTCAGCCCCTTTACTTTCAGTGCATCAAACTCTCTCCAGAAGTTCAGTGAGGATCTCTGAATGATCCAATGTTGACCTAAATGACTAATGATGATAAATAGAATCCACCTGTGTGTAATCAAGTCTCAGTATAAATGCACCTGCTCTGTGATAGTCTCAGAGGTCCGTTGAAAGCACAGAGAGCATCATGAAGAACAAGGAACACACCAGGCAGTTCCGAGATACTGTTGTGGAGAAGATTAAAACCGGATTTGGATACAGAAAGATTTCCCAAGCTTTAAACATCCCAAGGAGCACTGTGCAAGCCATAATATTGAAATGGAAGGAGTATCAGACCACTGCAAATCTACCAAGACCCGGCCGTCCCTCTAAACATTCAGCTCATACAAGGAGAAGACTGATCAGAGATGCAGCCAAGAGGCCCATGATCACTCTGGATGAACTGCAGAGATCTACAGCTGAGGTGGGCGAGTCTGTCCATAGGACAACAATCAATCGTATACTGCACAAATCTGGCCTTTATGGAAGAGTGGCAAGAAGAAAGCCATTTCTGAAAGATATCCATAAAAAGTGTTGTTGAAAGTTTGCCACAAGCCACCTGGGAGACACACCAAACATGTGGAAGAAGGTGCTCTGGTCAGATGAAACCAAAATGGAACTGTTTGGCAACAATGCAAAATGTTATGTTTGGCGTAAAAGCAACACAGCTCATCACCCTGAACACACCATTCCCACTGTCAAACATGGTGGTGGCAGCATCATGGTTTGGGCCTGCTTCTCTTCAGCAGGGACATGGAAGATGGCTAAAATTGATGGGAAGATGGATGGAGCCAAATACAGGACCATTCTGAAAGAAAACCTGATGGAGTCTGCAAAAGACCTGAGACTGGGACAGAGATTTGTCTTCCAAGAAGACAATGATCCAAAACATAAAGCAAAATCTACAATGGAATGGTTCACAAATAAACATACCCTGGTGTTAGAATGGCCAAGTCAAAGTCCAGACCTGAATCCAATCGAGAATCTGTGGAAAGAACTAAAAACTGCTGTTCACAAACGCTCTCCATCCAACCTCACTGAGCTCGAGCTGTTTTGCAAGAAGTAATGGACAAACATTTCTGTCTTTGATGTGCAAAACTGATAGAGACATACCCCAAGCGACTTACAACTGTAATCGCAGCAAAAGGTGGCGCTACAAAGTATTAACTTAAGGGTGCTGAATAATTTTGCACGCCCAATTTTTCAGTTCTTTATTTGTTAAAAAAGTTTGAAATATCCAATAAATTTTGTTCCACTTCATGATTGTGTCCCACTTGTTTTTGATTCTTCACAAAAAATTACAGTTTCATATCTTTATGTTTGAAGCCTGAAATGTGGCAAAAGGTTGAAAAGTGCAAGGGGGCCGAATACTTTCGCAAGGCACTGTATGTATGTATGTATGTATGTATGTATGTATGTATGTATGTATGTATGTATGTATGTATGTATGTATGTATGTATGTATGTATGTACAACCTGTATATATGTATGTATGTATGTATGTATGTATGTATGTATGTATGTACATACAACCTGTATAAAAAAAAGCAATAATTACTTTTTTCAGATCCTCAGAGAGTTCTTTGCCATGAGGTGCCATTTTGAACTTCCAGTGACCATTATGAGGGAGTTTGAGAGAGATAACCCCAAATTTAACAGACCTGCTCTCCATTCACATCTGAGACCTTGTAATACTAACAAGTCACATGACACCGGGAAGAGAAAATGGCTAATTGGGCCCAATTTATGGGCATTTTCACTTAGGGGTGTACTCACTTTTGTTGCCAGTGGTTTAGACCTTACTGGCTGTGTGTTGAGATATTTTGAGGGGACAGCAAACTTACACTGTTATACAAGCTGTACATTCACTATTTTACATTGTAGCAAAGTGTAATTTCTTCAGTGCTATTTTTAAGTATTTCTTACAACTCAATGACATGCTTCAATAGGAGAACAGCATTTCAACAACATTTCATGTTCTCAAAGTTCTGTTCAAATCAGTACACAAAATCATGAGTAAGGGACAACACAATTAATGTGTTAAAATTTAACACTATCTACATTTTGTGTCAGATGTTCAGAGTTGTAAAACGTGCAAAATAAAAGTGGGTTCACCCGTTTGGGGAGGTTCTTAATTAATACCTATGACCAGGTAAAAGGAGATTCATAAATTGACCATAAATTGCTCAAATCAACCATTGACCACAAGGAATAGATTTTACAATTTTTTTAAATAAATGAATACTGTTTGGGTATGAAATACCTGATCATTTTGGTTTTAATTGGTAGTACTCGTGAAAGGGCCTCTCACCAGCTCCACAATCTGTTCCTTTAATAGATAATTAGGTTACTGTAGGTTAACCTACTGTTTAATTATTAAAATCAATGGATTCCAATCTAAACCCTAATTCACATCACATCAAGAGGAAAATAGATGACTCTACCCAATTTCACTTGTCTCATGTTAAATTTTGATCTACCCCTAACGCATTTTAACAGATTTATTAAGTAGATTAAGTGTCACAGCCAGCAGGGAGCAGCACCTATGCAGCTCAATATTTGATTACAGTTCTGGTTGCCTACCGATGGACTTTGGTGCCACTTCGGACAACACATTTATTTTCACACCTAACGAATGCCAGCATCGTGCTGTTTCAAAATCATCTCAAGAGACGGTTTCATGCAGGCAATTGAAAAGCCGTAGTTTAACTCTTCAGACATGAAACTATGCCAAAGCGGTTTCAACCCGCCACAGTCCATACTTCTGAATTTTATTGGGGACAGACTATGTACATTTCTGTATCTGATGAGTTACATCTGTAGATTACAACTCAATCTTTTTATAAAATTCGGATTTTCTGATTTTGGATATTTTTTTAAAAGTCTTCTTGTTTATACAGACTACAGATTCAGGGGGAGCATTGCCATTTACGGACAACAACGGACTACTGTACATATTGGATTCCACTTTTATACCTAATCCTCCGGGTTATTCTTTATCAATACATTAATCAGTACCGTCTAGCCCTGTGCTTGTTTTACCTCTCTGCTGAAACGACGAAGGGATCCAGCTCCAGGGCATCTGCTATCGCTGACGACCAAGACACCAACGCCTAAAACAACTCAACGTATTCCTCAGATGTTCTCCAATTAAGGCATGATTTCCAATGCGATGAGATCACCTTGAGCATTCTACCAGTCTCTGTAAGCCTGGCTTGCCCTTGTCCCGGACATCAGGCTTAGCATTAGCAGCTAACTTGCAGATTAGCACCTATATAACAGCACAACATTAGCTAGCTGGCTTTAGCGGATAACCCTGGCAGGCATGCTTGCAATAGCTCTCGGGACCTTGCTGCTTTAAAATACTCTCTGGCATTTTTTGCTTTTCAGACCCCATACACTTGGCGGGACACATGTGACCTACTGGTTTGTACATTACAGTGAAACTGCTGCACCACAGCAATGCTTTGCCTGGAGGGACACATAGCATGGCTATGTAGCTTGGCTATCACAAGGTCAACAACCTCATCTGATTTAACTGGCTTCTCTAGAGAGACAATCTCTTTCGTTGTCACCCAATGCCTAGATCCACCCCCATTACATACCCAGCCTACAATTTCATTCATTCAATTATATTTCATAATCTGCCCACAAAGCTCTGATTATATTCTACTATGTTCAGAAACCCACACACATCCTTAGTTTGCATTCCCAATTGCTCTAAACGGCCAATTTTCATAGCCATTAGCTGGACACTTATCCTCCTCCTCCTTTGCTGCGCAGGAGACATTCAATCAAATCCAGGCCCTACAACCATGGTTGATAACAGAACAGCTCAGATACTCTCATTTGATTACTTCTGTAACTGTAAAAGCCTTGGTTTCATGTATATTATCATCAGAAGCCTTCTCCCTAAAATTGATTTTGTCACTGCACTCACACACATTTTAGCTGTGTCAGAATCCTGGCTTAGGAAATCCACAAAAAATTCAGAAATATCTAATCCGAAAGATAACATCTTCCGTCAAGACGGAACAGAAAAAATGGGCGCAGTTGGACTCTACTGTAAAGAAAATCTACAATTTTCCATTATTCTATCCAGTTCTGTGCCAAAAATTGTTGTTTTCCAAAGATATGTCACTTACTGTAGCTGCTTGTTACAGACCCCCTTCAGCCCTCAGTGCTCTAGACAACCTATGTGCACTGATCTAATTAATAAGTATTAAACTAATTTATCCTCTAAGTTCATACTATTAGGAGATCTAAATTGGGACATGTTAAATGACTCAACAAATTGAATGTTGGAGCTGCACGTCCTCAACCTCACACAAATTATCAATGAACCTACCAGATACAACCTAAAATCTGTAAACAAATGCACCCTCATTGATATTGCCCTGACTAACATGTCCTCAAAATACACCCCCGCAGTTTTCAGTCAGGGTGCCCTATCTTGCACCTGGCGCAATGTAGCGCAAAGTCTGAACGCAGGTGTCTTTGCTGGTTTAAGACCGACGCAGTTGTGAATTTCCCATCAGGCGCCCACGTTGTTTAAATTGCAAATGCACCTGCGCCCATTTTTTACGCCCATTGGAGTGCTGGTCTAACAGGGAGGTGGGTTCAGGATAATTCTGGTTGTTTTGCTATCTTGAGGCATTGGAAAGTGATCGCGCCAATGACCAACAAAAACCTGGTCTAAAGTCGATGGCGCAGCATGTCATAGTTATTTTAACAGTAAATTTGTCAAATGCACCTAAGGCATTGGCACAGTGCGTGCACACTATGCTTGATGCACACACACAGGAAAGCGCAGCAGCACACGAACAAGCAAAAGATTACAAATAAAAGTATTACGGTGCAAATCCGCCATCATAATAGCAATGCACGAAAGGTACGAACTCACCTGGCACTTAAAGGGAATGGGAGATTCATCTCTGATTGGTTCATTGCATGTTACACCCAAAACACACCCATGAATTAATGAAGACACATAGTACAACCCTTTTAGACCATGTGCCCGGCACATGGACCATTTTATCTGCTGTCAAACTAGTAAAAGTGGATTTGGACACGCCCAAAGCGCACTTGTGCCATGTGCTTCATGCCATGCACTTAGTTCGTTAAAATAGGGCCCACTATCTCAGTGATCACTGCCTTATTGTCTGTGTCCATAACGGGTCTGCAGTTAAAAGACCTCCCCTCATCACCATCACATGCTTAAAGCATTTCAGCGAACAGGCCTTCCTAATTGATCTGATCCATGAATCTTGGAAGGATATTTACCTCATACCATCTGTGGAGAAAGCCTGGTTCTTCTTTAAGAAAACTTTCATTGCGATCCTGAACAAGCATGCTCCTTTCAAAAGGTTCAGAACAAAGAGCAGATGTAGTTCCTGGTTCACTCCAGAACTGACCACCCTCAGCAAGCACAAAAACATTCTGTGGCGGACTACACTAGCCTCGAAAGACCAAAGACAATATTGTGCAGCTGTCTTCATCAACCTGGCCAAGGCATTTGATTCTGTCAATCATAGCTTCCTTATTGGCAGACTTAAGGACCTGGGTCTTTCAAATGAGTGCCTCGCCTGGTTCACTAACTAATTTTCTGATAGATTTCAATGTGTTAAGTGTGAGGGCCTGCTGTCCAGACCTCTGGCTGTCTCTATGGAGGTGCCTAAGGGTTTGATCTTTGGGCCGACTCTGCAGACAGCCAAGCCCCACCTCAGCCGGCTCACATCCCGGCCCCTCTTCAGCTGGCTCCATGACAGGCCCCTTCTCAGCCGGCTCCACGATGGGCCCCTCCTCAGCTGGCTCCACGACAGGCTCCTCCTCAGCCGTTACCGGAGCTCCTGACGGCCGTGGACCTAGAGGGCCTGTTTCTGCCTCCACCTACAGGGTTCGAGGACTGTAGAGCGCTGGAGGTACCAGGGCCCACTGCTCCACTGAAACCAGGGCCCCCTGCTCCACTAATACCAGGGTCACCTGCTACGCTGAAAACAGGGCCCTCTGCTATGCTGATGAAAGGGCCCCCTGCCCAGCCTGTCCTAGGGCCCCCTGCCCAGCCTGTCCCTAGTCCTCCTGCCCCAAAGACACCTCCACAGCTGGGGTCTGGTGGGCTGCCACCACCACACCAACCTGCCGTCTTGGGGTGGCTGTCTTGAACTGCTTACTGGATAAAAAAAAACCTGTCACACATACCGCACAAATAGAACAGTTAGAATAGCCTAAACTAATCAGGCAACTGTCTGCGATCACCTACCTGAGGACAGAGACATGAAAGGAAGGGTTGACACGATAATGAGCAGGCAACTGTAACTGATATGTAACTTGGTTCACTCTCCTCAGGACCAGACCCTCGAGAGCCAGACCTGGTCAACTGGTGCGAACACAGGTGCCACACCGCAGCAGTGGTCCGCCTGAACCTTCTGATGGTGCACAACACACTGAAGGTGCACATGGGTAGCATCCCACATCTCCTCAGCATGCCGGAACCAGTCATACACTGCGGGGGCCATGGTCAGGCTTGGATGTCAAGGACACAGTACCAGCTTTTACCCCAGTATACATTGGAAAGGGATTCTACCATTAAAAGTATGGTGGAGAGAATTTTGGGCATATTCTGTCCACTCTCCAGGCGGGTCCTGTCCACAAGACCTAAGGAACCTACAGTACCCACCTCTTGATTGACCCGTTCCACCTACCCGTTCCTCTCAGGATGCTGTCCAGAGGTCAAGCAGACAGTGATTCTTAGCCATTTAATGAACAACTTCCATACCCGGGAAAAAAACTGTGGACTTCCATACCCGGGAAATAAACTGTGGCCTGCAGGGCCGTGGGAACCCTGAGGAGTGGGAGCAGGCGGCAGACTTTGGAAAACCTATCCACAACAAACATGATCCCTGTGAAGGAGGCAGATCAGTGATAGTCAATGGACAGGTGAGACCAAGGTCCTTGCAGAATAGGCAAAAGTACATACTTACCAGCCAGGAGGTGTCTCTGCACCTTACTCTGGGCACACACTGAGCAGGAAGAGATGTAAACCACCAGTACCTACCCTGCAGGAAGCACAACATGTAGCCAACGCCAGGATGCCAGACGAGGGAGCAGTGTGAGCCTAACAAAGCAACGTATCCTGCACAGAGGAGGGTACATACTGGCATCCAGCTGGACATCACGCAGGGTCCGTGCGCAATGCCTACTGGATCTCAGTATTAATCCTCCAGTGCACTGAGACCACAATAAAGGAGCCTGGAATTATAGTACCATACTTCACTGACCGCTCATCCGTGTTATACTGATGTAATAACGCATCAACCTTCACGTTTTTGCTGCCCAGAATGTCATATACCGTGTAGGTAAATTGGGCCAGAGAAAATGACCATTTAGCCTGACGAGGGTTCAGCCTCTTGGCTGCTTGAAGGTACTCCAGGTTTTGGTGGTCAGTCAAGACAACAAAAGGTTGCTTAGCCCGCTTGAGCCAGTGCCTCCATGCCATCAGAGCTTTGACAATGTCCAGCAACTCACAATCCCAATGTCATAGTTCCACTCTGCAGGAGTCAACTTCCTGTAGTAAAAGGCGCAGAGGCGGAGCTTCGCAAGAGCACCTGACCTCTGCGATAGCATCACCTGACCAATCATGTCCCTCAGGATCTCATTCACAAAGGAATGAAACACTGAAGGAGCATTCATAAGAACATATGGCATGACAAGATATTCATAGTGGCCTGTCGCAGTACTAAACGCTGTCTTGTATTCGTCCCCTTATCGGACACGCACAAGATTGTAGGCACTTCTGAGATCCAATTTTGAAGGTGGATATAAGAGGCAGAGAAGTAAACCGTACAGATATGTTATTCAATGAACAATAATCTATGCACGGGCACAAACCCAGTCTTTCTTCTTCACAAAAAAGAAACTCAAAGAGGCAGGTGAAGAGGAAGGCCATATGTAGCCCTGACATAATGCCTCAGAGATGTATGCCGCCATAGCCTCGGTTTCAACATACGACAAAGGGTATACATGACCCCTGGGCAGTACAGAACCTGGTAGAAGATCGACAGCACAGTCCCATGGCTGATGTCGGGGTAATGTAGATGCCTTGCTTTTGGAAAAGAGCTAAGTCTGAATACTCAATTGGAATGTGGACTGTGGAGGCCTGATCTGGACGTTCCACAGTGGTGGCACTAATCGAAACTGGAAGACACCTTTGCAGACACCCATGCGACCACCACTAAAACTCCCTGTGTGACAATGAAAAGGATGGGTCATGATAAGCTAGCCATGGCAAACCAAACAATAGAATGTGAAGAAGAGGGAATAATAAAAATTAAAATGAATGTCCTCTGTAAGGCTTGAGTTAGTGGTCATTCTAATGGCATGGTTGGTGTGTCTGACTAGACCAGAGCCTACGAGCCTATCATCAATAGTGCAATAGGTAGTGGATGAGTAAGCTTAAATTCAGGAATCGCCAGATCCCTGTCCATGAAATTGCAAGTTAAACCTGAATCGAATAATGCCTGAAGTGGTGAGGGAGAATGAATCTCAGGGAAGGTAACGGCTAGAGGTGTTACAGAAGGAGAAAGTGGTCCTGCCTGGGTTGGCACATGGGTACCTGAGCCTTCTGCTACCCTTCCTGAGAGACAAAGACGTCAATAGGCATTAAAGTGCCCCTGCCTGCCACAGAAGGAGCACCGCTCCGGATGTCTTCCAGGCTCCCACTCAGGTTGTTGGATACTGGCCACAACCAATTACATAGGTACTGCTACCTCCATCGATGGATCTAGAGTACGCGAGCCTCTTTCCAATCTGGCCCCTAGCCTGCGATAGGTTGTCCAAAGGATGACAAGGTCAACGAGCTGGTCGAAGGACAGGTTGGTGTCCCTAAAAGCCAGCTTGCGTTGATCGAATGTGTCAATGAGGACCCTCTGGGGGGCTTCTGCTGCTAGAGTCCAAATCTCCAAACCATACTTCTGCGCGCTCCGATGTACCAGAAGTTCACTCATGTCATGCCCCTATGGTGGATGGTCGAAGACTGTGCGGGTCCTCCCTCACTCCACACTGCT
Source organism: Umbra pygmaea (assembly GCA_016801145.1). Lineage (NCBI taxonomy): Eukaryota > Metazoa > Chordata > Actinopteri > Esociformes > Umbridae > Umbra > Umbra pygmaea. The sequence continues at coordinate 12,056 of JACXGM010023822.1, forward strand.
GTAGCCCACTCCAACAATCGGCCTGTCAGGCAGGTAATCAATCTGGAAACGTTTTCCTTGTCAGTAGCCCAGACAGCTCTGTTGTCAAAGTAGGGACTTAATTGGAGATGGAATCCTCGGCAACGGTACGCTGTACCATCATAATGTTCTGGTAGAGTCTGTTGCATATTCCTGTATGGACTAGCAGGACGTGCAAGAGGATCCGGAGGAGCTGCGGCTAAAGGGTTGGACATGGCGACGAGATATTCCTTGATCTGGTGTATGGAGCCAAACACATTGTCCAAAGCAATTGCCAGCTGGTTAATCTGGACATCGTGTTCCCTTACTCTGTCTCTGATACCGGAGAGTTCGTGAGATCCTGTTGACTCCATATAGCAGGTGCATTGTTCTGTGATGATTTGTAGGTTAGGAGTCAAATGCAGGACATACGAGAGGCAGAACACTATATATTTAATGAACTGCTTACTGGAAATACAATAAATGTGGCACACAGGCCGATCTACTAGAACAGATTTAATAGTCTAAACTTATTAGGCATCCGCCTGGGCAATAAATTCACCTTACAAATATTGAGGATAACAGGCAAATGCCTGCTGTATGGAATCCAAACGGGTCGCACCTCCACTTGGTACAACACATGGGACAACAACGCACAAGATACACTACGAACAGGGGAATTCAATACACATAAGGGCAATCAGGAAAATACAGGACAGGTATGGGGGATGGTGATCTCAGAAGACAAGAGATGGGGGGATCCCACCCGTGGATCGAGAGATGTTACATGTGACCAACATCTTCATGAGAAAACAGTCATAAAAACATTACTTTCAGTACTATAATTTAATTTGTTTAGGATTGATTACATTTGTTTAGACAGAAAACCTATGTTGCAATAAAAACGACATTCATTGATTTTTGCATCAATGATTTTAGTGTCTTTACTGATCACACATTTGGATGTGTACAATGGAAATCATAGACATTCAGTCTATTTTGATTGGTAGTCTACTGCACAATAAATGGGTTTTCTAGTGTAGAAACTGTAATGTACTTTAGCAGAATACATTTAGCAGTTCAAGAGTCACGTTGAAGCACCTTTCATTCTTGCAATTGCATTACTGTAATTGGCTGTAAGAATGTCAACATGGGGAGGATTACATTCTGTGTAGTTTTTTGGTGACTAAAATAATGTTCTAAAAAATATCACAAAGCTTTTGAAACAAGCCCTTAACGTCGGATAAAATGGTTGTGTGGCGAACGATTTTTAGAAATTAAATGAACGCAAAATCAATGCTATTAAATGTAAGACTACTGTAGCTTACAAGTGTAATCGGTTTGTTGATTTGACCTGCAAGTTTAAAAAAAGAATGACATACTTTTGAAATCAGTAACAAAGCAAATAAAAACACTGCAAAACTTTTAATGTTTTCGATAATCCAACACAAACGCATAATTCACCTAAAACTGAACTACCAAACTTTTACTTGGAATATCTTAGATGTGTTTTTGGTGAAAAGGAAACATGTGGTCGAGGGATGCTTTCAAAATGTAGCAAGCACAGTTCTTATTGAATCTACTGTATTTAATGTGGAGCAGATGAGGGTTGCGGAGAAAATAAAAAACACACACCCAGCCACCCTGTAATGAAAGTGTGTTGCTAATGTATTGGCTCTCCTACAACAGTCAGTCAAACCATGTTGCAGGAGAGTCAATACATTACAGCCGTCGAGCTGTCAATCACCAGATCATCTCCTGCAACCACTCTATCACTATATCTCACTAATGGAATTAGCTCTGTCACACACACACGCGCACACACACACATACTGATGATGCATGTTTACATACACTGGCAAAGACACAAACATAAAAGTTGTACACACACGCCTAGGCATACACACACACACAACTGTTTATCTCTCTGACAGAGCTGTGACACACCAAAACCGTAAATAACAACATCTTCCCAACAGTGGAGGTCATATAAACAACAACCCCCCCCACACACACACACACACGCACACACACACACTCATCACTTCCTCTCATCGCTCTCTGTCCCACCCATAACCCACCCTTACACCGTCTAAGTAATCCCCCAAAAACCACCCCTAACCTCTTCCCTGTCCTCTGCCCCTCTCCTTGCTCTCTGCTCTGAGTAAGCATTCATTAGATTAGTTGAGTGGTCAGAATTGTAAGAGACCACCATCACCTCCCACTCTATTTCATAAAATAGGAGACTCAAGAACAGGTTTGGACTGGTAATGCTATCAATCTATCCCTAATACAATCACAAAGAAATGAGTAAACATGCTACATTGCACAACTACTAAATGGTAATGCATTCATTGATTGTAATTTGTCATGGATTCATGTGACCTGTTAGGAATGTGACAAAAAATGCTTTTTAAATATACAAAATTACAGATGAAATTGCTTTCTGTGACAGAGTCGTGTGTATAAACAAATAGATGTCTCTTTTGTTCGATTGGTACCTGCCTGTCTTTGTTTTGTTTAGTGACTACCAGCCCTCTGTCACTGTGATGTGAGAGCAACTCAATGGATGGTTTTGAGGATGTTTCTTCTAGGGAATGGAGGTCAGTGACCCTGCCGGCCAGTGAAGAGTCAATTCCCTAAAGGTCAGAGGTCAGGAATAATGCCCAGAGCCACAGCCGGATAGAGACACAACCTCTCTCACAAATGCATACGCACAAACACATAAATGAACACACATACAAATGCATATTCACATGCACACACACAAATACGCACACAGAGAGATGCTGCCGGTCTCTTCAAGCTTACGCTTTGACACGTATGAATTCTTAGCAACCTGCCCAGTGGTTAGCACACGTCGGTTGACGTTATATTGATGTGGTGTATGGGGGCTGGGAGTAGGTTGTGAGGTGATTGGGATGGGGGTTGACCCTGACTCTCAATGCCTTTAACCTCTACACTGACCTCCTGCTGAAACCACCACAGAGAGAGAGCACAGGTTTAACCTGCTGTTACACCTGAGAAAAGCTAGAGGGCGCTCTCCCACTGCTCGCTTAGTTCATGCTCAAGACCGCTCAGATCTTCAGAGTGAACACAGTTCTTCCCTCCAAACACAGACTAAATTCAAAACCTCCAGACATTCTTAAGGACCAGCAGCAAGGAGCCAGTGGTGCATAGTGTTACCATAGAGGGTTCGGATAAAGTTAAGGTTAGGGTCACAACTGTCGTTGTGTCCTTGGTAAGGCACTTTACCCTAAATTGCTCTGTGCGAATTACCCTGTACTTACTGTAAGTCGCTCTGGATAAAAGCGTCAGCAAAATGACTAAAATATAAATGTCAAATGTAAGAAATTAAACATGGATTTCAGAGTAAGGGTTAGGTGTCAGTTACTCACAAGGGAAAATGTGATTTCCAAATCAGGGTTTAGGTTTAACTGTTAAGGTTAGGTTTGGGGGAAAATATATCCCAAAGGGTACAGTATTAGCATTGGGATTATTTTTAGGTTTAGAGATTACCCATTAGGGTTAGATATTAGGGGTAAGATATGTGTTAAGGTTAAGGGAATAGAAAAACTAGGATTTTTGGGTCAGGGTTAGAGCTCAGGTCCCCGTAATTATAGAAAGACAAATGTGTGTGCTTTGCTTTAACAGATTGAATAAAACTTCAAAAGTATAGTATCCATGTGAGGACAAAGAACATTTCTTAGTTGGGTCAAACATATAATTAGAATTAGTGTTCAGGAATTATGGATTAGGTGTATGGTCAGGTATTAGAGCTAGGTTAAATGTAGGCATTAATGTTAGACTATTCAAAATAAAGTTAGGGTTAGGGAAGGTGGATTGTGTGTGTGTGTGTGTGTGTGTGTGTGTGTGTGTGTGTGTGTGTGTGTGTGTGTGTGTGTGTGTGTGTGTGTGTGTGTGTGTGTGTGTGTGTGTGTGTGTGTGTGTGTGTGTGTGTGTG